>PVKP010020193.1:0-24374 GCA_004027715.1 Plecturocebus donacophilus | reverse complement strand
CTTTCTGTGTATAGTACTTCTTTTAGAAGTTGTTGTGAAACAGGCCTGGTGGTGAGTTCTTGCTTGTTCGCACAAAAATTTATTTTCCCTTCACATGTAAAACTTAGTTTGGCTGGATATATAATTCTGGGCTTAAAGATTTTTTTTTAAGGATGTTAAGTATTAACCCCCACTCTCTTCCAGCTTGTAGAGTTTCTACTGAGAGATCTGCTGTAAGTCTGATAGGCTTCCCTTTATGGGTAACCTGGCCCTTCTCTCTTGCTGCCCTTAGTATTTTCTCCTTTGTTTCAATCCGAGTAAATCTGACGGTTATTTGTCTTGGGGTTGGTCTTCTTAAGGAATATCTTTGTGGGGTTCTCTGTATTGCCTGGAATTGAGTATTGTCATGCCTTATTAGTTTAGGAAAATTTTCCTGGATAATATCCTGAAAAAATATTTTCCAGCTTGGTTTCATTCTCTTAGTCACTTTCAAGTATACCTATTAAGCGTAAATTGGGTCTTTTCACATAGTCCCATATTTCTTGAAGATTTTGCTCATTCCTTTTTACGCTTTTTTCTCTGATCTGATCTTCTCATTTCATTTCATTAAGTTGGTCTTCAACCTCTAATATCCTCTCTTCTGCTTGATCAATTCGACTATTAAAACCTGTGCATACTTCACGGATCTTTCATATTGTGTTTTTCAGCTCCATCAATTCGTTCATATTCCTCTCTAAATTGTTCATTCTTGTTAGCATTTCGTCAAACCTTTTTTCAACGTTGTTAGTTTCTTTGCATTGGGTTAGAACATATTCTTTTAGTTCACGGAAGTTTCCCATTATCCACCTTCTGAAGCCTAACTCTGTTAATTCTTCACACTCGTTTTCCATCAGGCCTTGTTCCATTACTGAGGAACTAGCGTCCTCTGTAGAAGGATAGACATTCTGATTTTGAGTGTTCTCAGTTTTTTTACGGTGGCTTCTTGGCATTTTTGTGGTTTTATCCACCTGTCGTCTTTGTAATTACCAACTTTCAACTTAGGTCTCTGAGTGGACGTCCAGCTTGTTAATTCCCAGCTCTGGAATCTATGTAATTTTCACTGCAGTGACCCGCAACGCTGACCAAAACAGCAGCGTTGAAATTTGTGGTTCTTTTCTACCCAGAGATCTCCGGTCTGGCTTCTCAGTCCCTTTTTCAATCAGCTGAATGGACTGCTCTACCTTCCCAGAGCTCCAAACATCATCCAAAAGGAGACCCAGTCCCGTTTACTCCGCACCAAGAGCCACCAGGCCGAGGCACCGGCAAAACAGCCGCGCCAGCCAAAAGGGTCATGCTGGGGACCCATGGGGCTCCTCCGCTGGGAATGTCCTAGTCCGTGGGCACCGAAAATTCGTCTGTGAGTGTGGCATCCACTTGCTCTCTGCGCTTTCACTGGGAGCTGCAATCCTGAGCTGCTAGTGATCAGCCATCCTGGATCTCTCTCCCCTAAAAATATATTTTTCTAATTTTCTAAAGTATTGATTATATTTATTATAAATAGGCAACCTGAGCACACGTTTCAAAAGTCTGAAAGTAAAAATGTCATGCAATGAAGTCTCTTTCCACTCTTGTCTCCTAACATTCCCCCCACATTCCCCTCCCCAGAGTAAACTACTGTTATTAGTTTTTGTACATGTTTCCAGAGATGTGGGTGGGAGACCCCATGGAAGACCCCGCAAGTGCAGAGGCAAGGGTCTGAAGCCTCAGCCTGTTCCCATATGAATACAGAACTAGAAAAGAATTAGAGACACAGTTACATAGTTATTCATATATATATATATATATAACCATATATAATCACATAGTTATTCACATATAACATATATACTCAATATAACATTTTAGGTTTACTAATGATTATCCAGTTATGAAGCATGGAACTGAGGTGATATTGTGAACAAAGTGATCCTAAGGCAAGATACTCTAAGCCCTCTGTCACGCTCGCATAAGGGCTGCTGGAGGGCACCTCGGCTATGCGGCAGCACCAGCGCTGGGAAAGTGCCTGCTGTTTATCCAGCTATGGAAGGAGACGTCCAAAATGGCCAAGATGTCTCCTTCCCCTGGGGGTGTTAGGAGAAAACTCCACTTCTCCAAGCTCTTGTGGTAGGCCTGACCGCTGTCAGGTACACCCACAGACATCAGGGGGCTTAACCATCTCTATGTGATGCTGTGCTTCAGTGGTCAAGTTCTATGTCTACTTTCATGTTCCTCTTCTGCACCTGGTCCCTCCCTTTCTTAAAAGACAAAATCAGTAATAGTAAAATAAATCTTAATGTCACTGTTCTTTCTTGACAAGTATGAGAAAAGTGCTGATGCATTAGGTTTTCTCCTCACCTCAGCTACTTGAAAGACCTGGGCCCCTATCTCCAAGATACGTGATCTACCTGACCCTATCACTGACCATCATTGCCTCACCCTACCTACCCGGTCCCCTGCTTTGTACTAAATAAAAGTAAGAGTGTCCAGGCACTCGGGCCACTGCCAGACTCCACGCTTTGGTTGGCAGTGGACCCTGGGCCCAAACACTGTTTTCTCTTTCTCGGTGTCTTGTGTCTTTTATTTCCACAGTTTCTCATCTCCATACCAGTAGAGAAGGGCTCACAGGACCCTGCAGGGCTGGACCCTATACAGAGACATGCAGATAAGTAGATGATATATAAAAATATACTAGATAGATATAGAAACATAGAAACAAAAGACATTATTATTTCATACAAATGTAGCATATCATACAAAGTATTCTGCATTTTGTTTTATTCATTTAAAATATGTCTTGGAACTCATTCCATATCTTGTATGTAAAGAGCCACTTCAATCTTTTGCTTGATGCATACTATCAAATATATAGACATATTGTAGCATATTTAATCAGAACTCTGATTTGCCTTTGCTAACACTTACAAATAACATATGAATGAGGATATCCTCATATATATGTAATTAGGTGATTTGTGAGTGAGACTTATGGTTTCAATACCTCATCAACTTTAGAATCATCAACAAAATCAAATATCCAAATGTGCAAAAACAATGACCAGGCTATGTATGGCAGTGGACGCAAGTTGATGTTTTTTTGTAAAGGCCCAATCTCGGATACCAACTGAGGCTGTGGCAGTTCAGATGACATAAAGGTAGCCTGAATTCTGAACAATAGAAGAGTACTGATATAGGGACACAAAAGAAAGTATAAAGATAGTAGACGCTGATTCATAGGAAACTGACTGTTCAATCAGAGCTCATTATCAAGAAGCATTACTCTTCCATAAAGTGCCAAAAAAAATTGAGAAAGATTCACCTGGCTCTACAACTTTCTAGCTGTGTGTCATTGGACAAGCTATTAGAAAGATCTAAACTTTATTTTCCTATTCTGTAAGATGATGATAATTATAGACACATCAAAATGTCATTATGAAGATTCCATTCACAAAAATCTAAGTAAAGTATTTGCCTTATCAAGTGGCATATAGTAGGTCTTTGTTAAATTTAGTTGTTTTGCAGTAACAATATTTCTGTATATATAAAAGACAGAAACTAAGGGAAGAATAAGACTTTGTATCCACTCCACTTCTCCCCTTCAGAATATTTTTATAAATCTGGATAAACTACACCTGGATTATCTCTTCTCATGGGCAAACATGAATAAAAATGGCTAATTACCAAAAACCTGATAATAGTAATAGTAAAGATTTATATAGGACTAGTATGCTACGCAATGTTCCATAAGTTTTATGTATATGAATTCATTTAATTCATCTCAACTCTAAAAGGTACATTCTATTATCAAATCAAGTTTTCTTAAAGGATATCAGAGGCACAAAAAGTTAAGCAATGTTTCTAAGATCACAGAGCTAGACTGTAGGAGAGCTAGGATTTCTGAACCCAGGCAGTCTGGCTCTAGAGTCTATTCTTTTAATCATTATGTTACACAATGTCCTATGTGCCAGGTGCTTGCTATGTATTATCTGCAATTGTCATGGCACAAGGTCACACAGCCATGGACAGACAGTACAAAATTTGAAATCTATTATCTTTCTACTGTTAAGTTGATGCAAAAGTAATTGTGATTTTTGCCATAAAAGTAATGGCAAAAATCACAATTTAAAAAATCACGATTACTTTTGCACCAACTGAATACATCCCATTGCCTCCCTGTTAGAAAAGCATGCATGACTGGGTAGAGGCTGAGGAGGGGGAACAGCAAGAAGACAGGATATGTCTTTGAAAGGTAATCAGGAATGTAATACAAACATTATTAATTCATGCATTCAGAAACACATACTGAGATGCTCATAAAGTATTTACTGCATGCCTATTCTTTGTTAAGTAGTATTGTAGATTCTGGAAATAAAGCAATGATAAAAACAAATGAAACAGCATAGAGATAAAAACAAGCGGAGTATAAATAAAGAATACTAAACTGTAGCCTAAGATCTCTAGGTAACCAATCATTATCCACCTTCTGACACCTTCTGTGACAGAGATGAATAGTCTTGCCTGCACAACTCTAGAAAGAATGAATGAGCTGCTTAAATTTTTTAATTAAGAATTTTCAACAATTTTTATGTATATGTTTTGCTTCAGTTTCATTTTACTTCAGTTTCCTTATGCATGAAATATGAATATTACCTATATAACTGCATCTGTGAAATAGAATATGTTTAAGTACTCAGGCATAGTGTTTCACATATGCTATGCTCTAAGTATATGGTAGACACAGCTTTTACTATCTTACACCAAGTACTACTTTTATTTTAGATAAATTTTTAAAAGAATTGGTTAAATGGTAAGCAGCAGGTAGATCTGGGGACTGTGAGACAGGGAGGAATAGAGAGAGAGAAAGGGAAAGGGAGAGAAAGAGAGAGACCGACTGAGATGGCTGAGAATCAGTTTGAAACTCACACCTGTTTTACCCCACACACAATAATTATGCACAAATAGAACAAATGGATAGGAAGGGCTATGAGGGTGCCAAAATAGTCCAACCCATGCCCACAGTAAATGTCCTTGATAAAAATAAACGTACTACAACACCCAGAAGTCTCCCTTTATCCCCAGTAAATACCTCTCCTAAGTCAAGTAGCCTTAGTGGAGGATGGAAAGGAAATCATAACCACAGCCACCAAAAGCTTCCTGGATCCAGCTAAAAGACCTGTTCCTCCAGCCTCTTCTGAATTGCACGCTCACCTTTCTCTGTCGGATCAGCTTGGCCAGCTGCATTCCCGAAAGCAGAAGCAATGGTTCAGTCACGGGCCGGGTAGTCTTTGAGGCAAACTTGGGACCCGTTAAGACTAAAGCTGCTCGGCCTACAAGGCCTATGAGAAAGCCTAGCGTACGCAAGAGAAACCACTGAATGCGGGCAGTGAATGAAGGTGCCATCGCAGCCTGGATTCCACACGGTCCTAGTGCTTGAGGGTTCCGTGCAGCCTGGGGAAAAGAGGAGAAAAAGACTAAGCAAAGAGGTGCTTGTGAAGCCTTTACTTTACAAGTCCAGTATCTACCCACAATTCCACCGGAGCTTGTTTATCATCCCCTGCAGGGCTTCTAGCCAGAGATGGGGGCGGAGACTCCCCAGCAGCTGCCTTTGTGCAATACTACCTGTCGTTAGTGCTGGTGTAACCCAAGACAGAAAGTGAGTCATAAAAAAAAAAACACTGTTCTTGGAATTCCCCAGTTTTGCTACTGTGTAGCCCTGGCCAATTTACACTATGTCTCACAGTTAGTTTACTCGTATGAAAAAATGAGAATAATTACTCCTACATCAAAGCATTACCATAAACACTATGTAATAAATAAAAACATTTAACACAATTTATGGTAAATAGTATAAGTGGTAGTTGTTATAGTAACATAAGTGGTAGTTGTTATATTTCAGCTGTACCTGTGAAAAAAGTGTTGTACATATACCTTTGTATGCAAATATTGAGTATACTTAACAAACAACTAAATGGCAAGCATAAATACTTTTTTCCATATGGATATTATTTAATGCTTATAATATTACTAAAAGGTAGTACTGATGAATATCAAATCTCCAGCCCATCTCTCTCCTAAACTGGACACTTGAAATGCCTTTTTGACATCTTCATGTGAATGTCTTACAGATCTTTCAAACTCAACATATCCAAAACTCATCCTTTTCTCAACAATCTGTTGCTCCTACAGGTTTACAAATGGCATTTTCATCCACCCAGTCAGCCAGGCCAAAAATCTAGAATCATCTCAGATTCTTACATTTGTCTCATTCTCATGAATAATCACCAAGTCCAGCTAATGCCTTTCCCTCTCAACTCAGTCTGGCTCGAATCTCACTGATGTTTACGTGAACTTCTGCAAATAATCTAGCTGATCACCCTGCCTTTGTTTATGGAGTGTTCTTTGTAATATACAAATCTGACAATGTTGCTCCCCTGCCAATAACTCTGCAATAATCTGCAATTTTCCTCAGATTTAAGACCCATCTACTTTGTCTGGCATTCGAGTCTCATGACTGGTGTCTAAAAAACTCTATGTTTCATCCCTAACACCTTCCATCCCTCACATGCTAAGCTCCTGACAAATAACTATCTGAAAGTTCTCTCTTCCCTCTATATTCTTGTATCCGCTTTCCCAACCTCTCCATCTAGTTCAGAACAAGTACCACCTTCTCCAGCAAGTCTTCCCTGAACTTCCAACTGGGTGTGATGGCACTCTTTTGTAACCTTGCACTCAATAGATGATTAACAAAATCATAGCACTTACAACCCTCTATTATGTGTTATATTTTTGTAACTATACCCCATCTAGATATGAATTCCTTGAAGAACAGGGTTATTCTAATTCGTCTTTGTATTGCCAGAGCCTAACATAGGGCTTGATGTGAAGTCAATACAGGTTTGTAGGTTAAAGATATGAGATTATGAAATAACGAATGTTGAAGATAGGGATTTGACCTTAGCATTTAAGGCCTTGGGTAGGTATCCAGGGCACTGTTGTTTCACCTGCAAAACTTAGGTGGATACTGAATGTGTCATCACAATACTTCTGGCCTAATTCAAGCACCTGGCAGAAAGCAGGTTAATCATGACAGGCACATCCAGCAGATCCAGTAAATAAAGCTGATAAAGTAAGTTGTCATAATCTAGGCTCCATTACAGTTCTGAGCAAAATCTGTAGCTGAGTGAACCTTCTTTATCAGAGAAAGTTTTGTCAAAATGAAAATCTTTCTTCTGTCTAACTTTACTTTATCTAAGTTGTAAATGACCAATATGTGAATCTGAGGTACAAATAATGCTCACTGGTTGGGCACTGACCAAACAGACCTGAATCCAAATCCTGGATCCAGCACTCGTTGTTTTTGACCTTGTACAAATCACTTAATGTTCCTGGCTGTATTTTCTCATCTGTAAAGTAGAATAACAGCTTCCATATGGTGTTACGAAAATTAAATCACATATGCATGTAAAGTTTCAGTTTTTTAAATTATAAATATTTTAATTATATACTAATAGATCACGTTAAGTATATTGACATTGTTGGCAATATATCACTAGAAAATTTTTATCTTGCAAAATGAATACACACTATGCATAAATCAACTACCTGTTTTCCCCATTGACTGGCCCTTTACAAATACCATTCTGTTTTCTCTTTTTAAAAGTGTAACTGCTTTAGATAACTCATATAAGTGGATTCATACCTTTTGTAATGGACTTATTACACTTATCATAAGACCATCAAGATTTATCTTTAAAATAGATGTTAAATTTCCTGCTTTTTAATTGCTAAGTAATATTCCATTTTTGTAGGTGCTGGTATTTTTTGTTTTTGTTTTTTGTTTTGTTTTGTGAGATGGAGTCTCATTCTGTTGCCCAGGCTAGAGTGCAGTGGCACCATCTTGGCTCACTGCAACCTTCACCTCCCAGGTTCAAGCAATTCTTCTGCCTCAGCCTTCTGAGTAACTAGAATTATAGGCATGGTTGTGGAACCATGCTCAGCTAATTATTGTATTTTTAATAAATATGGGGTTTTGCCATGTTGGTCAGGCTGGTCTTGAGCTCTTGACCTCAGATAATCCTCCTGCTCTGGCCTCCCAAAGTGCTGGAATTACAGGCATGAGCCACTGTGCCTGGCCTTATTCTATTATCTTTATATTTCAAATTACATTTATTCATTCATTTGGTGAGGGAAATTTGGGTTGCTTTCACCTATTGGCTTTTGCGAATAATGCTGCAATAAATGGTGTAAAAATAACTCTTCATTTGATCATGTATGTGTGAGTTTTTAATCTGTGCTGCATTCTGTTCCACTGGTGTAATTGTCTGCCTTTATGCCATTACCAATGTATGTGTGAAAAGCTTCTGACAGTGCCTTTCTAGTACATCATAGTGCTTTATATTCATTTGCCCTGGGCAAGGAAATGGACACTGTCCATTTCCCTGAGTATAAAGGAAAGACAAGAGAAATCACCTTTTGTCCCAAAAGGGAAAAAAACAAAAGTGAAATATTATGTGATAACTCTGTGTGTGTGCGTGTGCACAATCTCCCTATCAAAGTCAGGGAGCATTTATGTAAATCATCATCTATTTAAAAATCAAAGGTAGGCTGGGTGCAGTGGCTCACGCCTGTAATCCCAGCACTTTGGGAGGCCAAGGCGGGTGGATTACTTGGTCAGAAGTTCAAGACCAGCCTGGCCAAGATGATGAAACCCCATCTCTACAAAAATACAAAAATTAGCCAGGCATGGTGGCAGGCGCCTGTAATCTCAGCTACTAGGGAGGCTGAGGCAGGAGACTTGCTTGAACCTGGGTGGCAGAGGTTGCAGTGAGCCGAGATCATGCCACTGCACTCCAGCGTGGCCAATAGAGTGAGACTCCATCTCAAAGAAAAAAAAATCAAAGGTGGATTCTCAGGAGTTATCCTTGACTTCTTCCTAAACCTCAGTTAACGCTATAGAACTTATATGCCTACTATGTCTGCAACCTGTTTTCTACTCTCCATTATCATTGCTACTGTTATTATTTTCACTGCTATTATTATGTACTACTTGCCCAACTGGTACTATGCTGCCTTCAATCTGCCCTCTTTCAAAATCACTCACTAAAATTCAATTTTATTTTTTTCTGGTAAAGTAATTCATGCTCCTATTCATATTGTATGTATTTGGCCTGTCTTTCGTACCCTCATGAAACTAGGTTTTATCCTCTTTACCAGTTAAAGCTAATTTTTTTGAGTTTTTAATATAGAAATGGTTTTAACTTTGTTAGTATATGCCTTGTGTGTTGATTTTCTATCATCAAAAGTTATGTTTAAACAAAGACTTTTTAAATGTTTATGTTTATGCAAACAAGTCTATAAAACTTTACCTTTGTGATTATATTCCCTGTTAGTGTCTTTAGTGTATTTTCTCAACTGTCAATTAACAATTCACCTATATTGTCCCTCTTTTGTGATTTTATTTTCCAGAAATTTTTCTACTGTGTCCCTCTTTTGTGATTTTTTTTCCAGAATTTTTTCTACTGTGCAGATAGATTCTAGCATGGAGTCATGGTGACTGAAGGCAGGATGACTGCTGAATCTCTTGGATTTGTCTCCTGCCATTTCTTCATACACACACACACACACACACACACACACACACAAACACACACACACACACACACACAAAACCTTGTTCTAACTACATCAAACTACTCAAAATTACCTAAAACAGTGGTCTCCAAATTGGAACTGCTTTTTATTTTTATTTACTTATTTTTCACTATATTGTACTGTGCTAACACAAATACTAAGAGTATGCTACTAGGCTCATATAAAACGTACATTGTAGAACACAAAGAAATAAATAAATTGAAGGACAGAGTTTTTTTAAAGTTCTAGTATTTTCCTCACTCCAGTGTATCACCTGTCTACTCCCAGAGGTGTTTGCACATTCTCTATACCTTCAAGACCCTGCACTAAACTGCATATACTGTATAACAGCCCTATATCTGGTTTCCACTTTCAGCCTCCTTGTTTCTGCCTTTCTGAAACAGACACAACTATTCTAATCTAAAGATTTAATTAGGACATCAACTTTTAGGAAGCTTTTTCTGACTACTGGAACCCTAGTCTAATTAGATACACTTTCTTTATATTTTCTACACCACAACATATTTTACCCTATCATGATACTCAATACACTGCACTGTAGTTAAATATTCCCCTCCCCAAAAGTAGGGAAATTTCTTAACGAAAGGACTCTATCTTAGTATTCTCTATGCCACCAGAGCCTAGAACAGAGTAGATGCTCAAATAATGTTGATTTAATTCATAGATGAATGAATAGAGCCATCATAATTTGTTTGGTAACTCCTGACAGTCTATGTCCTCTCACACAGGTGTGCAAAGTACTCAACCTACTGCAACCCACATAGATACACACAAATACACATGTATATGAAAATACACCCCCATATCAATAAACATACCTAGAAGGGGACCAAGATGGCTGACTAGAAGCAACTAGTGTGCAGCTGTGCTGAGAGAGAAGAGTCGTGTGTGGACATGACTATATTCAAATTATACCACAGTTGAAGGAACATCAACCCACACAGAAGAATGAAACCATCAACAGAGTAAACAGACAACATACAGAATGGGAGAAAATATTCACAAACATCCAACAAAGATCTAATATCCACAATCTATAAGGAACTTAGATCAATAAGCAATAAACAAATAACTCCATTTAAAAGTTAGCAAGAAATCTAAACAGACACTTCTCAAAAGAAGACATACAAGTGGCCAAAAAATAAGAAAACATGCTCATAATCATAATCATCAGAGAAATGTAAGTCAAAACCATGATGAGATACCATCTCATGTAGTCACAATGACTATTATTAAAATGTCAAAAAATAACACATGGCAGTGAGGTTGTAGAGAAAAAGGAAAGCTTATACACAGCTATTGGCAGTATAAATTAGTTCAACCATTGTGGAAGGCATTTTGTCAATTTCTCAAAGTCAGAAAGAAGAATTACCATTTGACCAGGCAATCTCATTATTGGGTATACACCCAAAGGAATATAAATTGTTCTACCATAAAGGCACATGCATGTGGTATGTTCTTTACAACCCTATTCACAAGAGCAAAGACATGTAATCAACTGAAATGCCCATCAATGGTAGACTGGACAACAAAAATATGGTACATATACACAACGGAATATGACACAGCCATAAACAGGAATGAGATAATGTCCTTTGCAGAAACATGGATGGAGCTAGAGGCCCTTATCCTAAGTAAACTATCACAGGAACAGAAAACCAAATACTGTATGTTCTCACTTATGAGCAGGAGCTAAATAATGAGGACATATGGTTACAAAGAAGGAAAAAACAGGCACCATAGCCTACTTAAAGGTGGAGGGAGAGAGGAGACTGAGGACAAAAAAATTTGCTGATTTATTCCATTCATATTACCTGGATGGTAAAATAATCTGCACACCAAACCTCTGTGACATTCAATTTACCTATATATCAAACCTACACATGTACCACTGAACCTAAAAAAAAGTTTAAAAACATATAAAAATACATATACTCATAATGAAAATATTAACTTTTATCTGAGGATCCACACATGCACATATACAACTATGTAAAACAAATTTCTTCTTGTTACCCTTTCCTAAATATTAACTAATACAAAAACAAATGTATGTCTTAATAACTATAAACTTGTGGTTAAAGTAGGCAAAAGTGGGTGTGTTTTAATAAGTGTAACAAAATAGGTGAATTAATAAGTAATAAACTTAACTCATTTTGCATACACTATTTTTAATTAAACTTTTTATTTTCAGATAATTGTAGATTTACATGAAGCTGTAAGGAATACTACAGGTTCCAGGTGCCCTTTACTCATTTTCCCCCATGGTAACATCCTACAAATTAGTACAATGTCATAATGAGAATACTGGAGTTAATACAGAACATTTTCTTTACAAAAAGGATCTCTCATGTTGCCCTGTTATATCCACACCCATGCTCAATCCCCTAGATATCTCATGCCTACCACCAATCTGTTCTCCATTTCTGTGATTTCATTTTAGGAATGTCATGTAAAACAAATCATGCAATATTGTAACCAATTGAGGTTTGTTTATTTCACTCTGCACGATCACTGGAGATTCATCCACGTTGTATGTGTATCAATAATAATTTATTTTTCATTGTTAGCTAGTATTCCATTAAATGGATGTGCCATAGTTTGTTTAACCTTTTCACTATTGAAGGATGTTGTTAGGTTTTTATTCTTTTACATCTTTTGGGTATTATGAATAAAGCTGCTGTAAACATTCATGTATAACTTTCTGTGTGAACATAGGTATTAATTTCTTTTTTTATTTTTTTATTTTAATTTTATATTTTATTGCATTTTAGGTTTTGGGGTACATGTGAAGAATATGCAATATTGTTGCATAGGTACACACGTGGCAGTGTGATTTGTTGCCTTCCTCCCCTTCACCTATATCTGGCATTTCTCCCCATGCTATCTCCCCGCAACTCCCCACCCCCCACTGTCCCTCCCCTATTTCCCCCCAACAGACCCCAGTGTGTAGTGCTTCCCTCCCTGTGTCCATGTGTTCTCATTGTTCAACACCCACCTATGACTGAGAACATGCAGTGTTTGATTTTGTGTTCTTGTGTCAGTTTGCTGAGAATGATGGTTTCCAGATTCATCCACGTCCCTACAAAGGACACAAACTCATCGTTTTTGATGGCTGCATAATATTCTATGGTGTATATGTGGCACATTTTCCCTGTCCAGTCTATCATTGATGGGCATTTGGGTTGGTTCCAGTTCTTTGCTATTGTAAACTGTGCTGCAATGAACATTCGTGTGCATGCATCCTTGTAGTAGAACGATTTATAATCCTTTGGATATAGGTATTAATTTCTTTAAGATAAATACTTAAGAGTACAATTGCTTGGTCATATGGTAGCTGCATTTTTAGGTTTTTTGGCTTTGTTTGTTTGTTTCTTTTGAAGCTTCGAAAAGGTCTTTTAAAGTGGCTATGCCATTTTATGCCACCAGCAATATATGTCATCCAGTTTCTCTGCATACTCAGCAGCATTTCTTACTGTCACTATATATATTTTTTTATTTTAGCCATTCTGATAGGTGTGGAGTGATAGCTCATCATAGTTTAAATTTGCATTTCCCTCGTGGCTAATGGAGTTTCATAAGCATATATGACATTGATATACTCATTTTGGTGAAAATTTATTCATGTCTTCTGTTCATTTTCTAATTGGATTTTTTTGCTTCATGGTAAGATTTCTTAATTAAAATCAAAAGGTGAAAAAAGTGAAAGCTCAGTCATTTTCTTTCTTCTATTAAAGACTGTTTTTTGTGGCCAGGCATGGTGGCTCATGCCTGCAATCCCAGCACTTTGGGAGGCCAAGGCAGGCGGATCACAAGGTCAAGAGATTGAGACCACCCTGGCCAACATGGTGAAACCCCGTCTCTACTAAAAAAAAATACAAAAATTAGCTGGGCACGGTGGCGCACATATGTATTCCCAGCTACTCGGGAGGCTGAGGCAGGAGAATTTCTTGAACCCGGGAGGCAGAGATTGCAGTGAGCCGAGATCGTGCCACTGCACTCCAGCCTGGCAACAGAGCGAGACTCTGTCTCCCAAAAAAAAAAAAAAGACTGTTTTTTGATATTTCAGATTGTTAGCATATCCGTGTAAATGTTATAAGCAGACTACAGAAAAATAGATCTGCTTAGATTTTTATTAGGATTCCATTGAATCTATAGACCAATTTGGGGAGAGCTGACATTTTTTTCAAACTGGGGTTTTCCAATTATGAATATGATATATACATATTCACATGCACACAAAAACCCTCAATTATTTGGCTGTCTTAGTTTCTTTCAGCAATATTTTATAGATTTCACTGTAAATGTCTTATACATATTTTGTTAACTTTACCCATGAGTATTTCTTTTTATTTAACTTTTAAGTTCATGGGTATATGTACAGGTTTGTTATATGGGTAAACTTGTGTCATGAGGGTTTATTGTACAGATTATTTCACCACCTAGGTATTAAGCCTAGTACCCATTAGTTATTTTTATCTGATTTTCTCCTTCCTCCCACTCTTCTCCCTGTGATAGGCCCCAGTGTGTGTTTTTCCCCTCTATATGTCCGTGAGTTCTCATCATTTAGCTACCATCTATAAGTGAGGACATATAATATTTGGTTTTGTGTTTCTGCATTAGTTTGCTAAGGATAATGACCTCCAGTTCCATCCATATTTCTGCAAAGGACATGATTTTATTCCTTTTTTTTTTTTCTTTTTGATGGTGTCTTGCTCTATCACCCAGGCTGAAGTGTAGTGGCACAATCTCGGCTCACTACAACCTCCACCTCCCTGGTTCAAGTGATTCTCCTGCCTCAGCCTCCCAAGTAGCTGGGATTACAGGCACCCACCACCATGCCCCACTAATTTTTGTATTTTTGTAGAGACTGGGTTTCACCATGTTGGCAAGGCTGGTCTTAAACTACTGACCTCAGATGGTCTGCCATCCTCAGCCTCACAAAGTGCTGGGATTACAGACATCAGCCACCATGCCCAGACAGTCTTATTCTTATTTATAGCTGCAAAGCATTTCATGGTATATATGTCCCATGCTTTCTTTATACAGACTATCATTGATAAGCATTTAGGTTGATTCCATGTCTTAGCCATTGTGCAACAGTCAGCTGCATCAGTCTTTATATTAGAATGATTTATATTTCTTTGAGTATATACCCAGTAATGAGATTGCTGGATTGAATGGTATTGCTGCCTCCAGGTCTTTAAAAAATTCACCAAACTGTCTTCCACAATTCTTGAACTATTTATGCTCCCACCAACAGTGCATAAGCATTCCATTTTTCCAACAACTTCGCCAGCATCAGTTATTGTCAGGTTCCAACCCAAGCCAGGGTTCAAGGAGGGTTGGTGGATGGGTGATGGATAGCTGAAAGAACACTCGAGGGCAGTGTAGACAGGTCAGACATGGCTTTATTCTTCTCTCTCTCTCCTACAGAGTCAGCAGTACAGTTATATTTCTCACAGACAACAGTGGCTCAAATCAAGTTCACACAAACAGGTTACATCAAACGGCTGCATAACTAATTACACAGTGCACTGGATTGTGCACCTGCACTCCAAACCCACTGTTTGCCTTGGTCTACTCTTGACTGAAGCATAGCCATTTTCCATACACTTTATCCCCTAGGCCGAGGGAGTTCTCATAGCGGGGAAACGTGCCCACAGAGTGGAACCCTGGACCTAGAGGCCAGAGTAGCAATACAGGGAGCAACAAGTCATTACTAATATTCCTACTATGTTGTCCATAATTATTAGGGTCCAGCATAGGCCAGAGCACAGAGACACCCACCATGTGTGTAGGAGGTCATCAGTAAGGCTCTCAACTTCTTTGATTTCCTGAGGACCCTCTTGCAAAGCTACTGTTATGTTTTGTTGATTGTCAGGGATGAAAGTACATTTGTTCCCAAAAGGGCACAGGTGCCACCTTTGGGAGCAGTTAATATGCCTAGAGCCATCTGGTTCTGCAGTACCACTTTCCTGGTTTGATCAACCTCATCTGTCAACAGAAGGAGGTCAAATAGTGTATAATTCAAGGCTTAAGTGGTGTGCTCCGCAAGGGCCATAACTTGCAATACACAGAAGATTAAAACTGGACTCCTTCCTTACACATATATAAAAATTAACTCAAGATGAATTAAATACTTAAATGTAAAATCCAAAACTATAAAAATCTTAGAAGACAACCTAGGTAATCCCATTCAGAATATAGGCAAGGGCAAAGATTTCATGACAATGATATAAAAAGCAATTGCAACAAAAGCAAAAATTGACAAGTGAGACCTAATTAAACTAAGGAGCTTCTGCACAGCAAAAGAAACTCTCAACTAAGTAAACAGACAACCTACAGAATGGGAGAAAATTTTTGCACATTATGTGTTCAACCAAAGTCTAATATCCATCTTCTATAAGAAAATTAAATTTGCAAGAAAAAAATTTAAAAAATTAAAAAGTAGGCAAAGGACATGAACAGGCACTTTTCAAAAGAAGGCATACATGAGTTCAATAGTCATATAAAATAATGCTCAACATCACTGATCACTAGAGAAATGAAAATCAAAACCACAATGAGATTCTAGTGTATTGTAGTTTTGTTCTTTCTAGTTGCAAATAACTTATTGATTTTCCCTTAATTTCATTTTTTACCCAAAGTCGTTCAGGAGCAAATTATTCAATATCCGTATAATTGTATGATTTTGAGTAAATTACTTAGTCTTGATTTCTAGTTTCATTGTGCCATAGTCCTAGAGACTATTAGTTACAATTTCAGTTCTCTTGCATTTGCTTAGAAGAGGTTTACATCTAATTATGCTATTGGTTTTAGAATATGTGCCATGCTGTGGTGAGAAAAATGTATATTCTGTTATTTTTTAGTGGAGAGTTCTGTAGATATCTATCAGGCTCATGTGTCCAGTGCTGATCCAGGTCATTAATATCTTTGTTAATTTTCTGCCTCAATGATATGTCTAATAATATCAGTGGGGTGCTAAAGTCTTCCCCTACTATTGTGTGGCAGTCTAAGACTCATTGAAGGTCTCTATGAATTTGCCTTTTACATCTGGGTGCCCCTGTGTTGGGTGCATGTATATTTAGAATAGTTACATCTTCTTGTTGAATTGAGCCCTTTACCATTATTTAATGCCTTCTTTTTTTGTTTGTTTGTTTTTTTTTTTTTTTTTGATGTTTGTCAGTTCTATTTTGTCAAGAACTAAGATTGGAATCCCTGCTTTTTCTGTTTTCCATTGTCTTGCTAGATTTTTCCTCCTTTTATTTGAGCCTATGTGTAACATTACATATGAGATAGGTCTCTTAAAGACAGCATACCAATGGGTCTTGGATCTTTATTTAGCTTGTCACACTGTGCGTTTTAATTGGGGCATTTAGCCCATTTACATTTAAAGTCAATATGAATATGTGTGGATTTAATCCTATCGTCATACTGTTCACTGGTTATTTTGCAGACTTGTTTGTGTGGTTGCTTTATAATGTCACTGGTTTGTGTACTCTAGTGTGTTTTTGTAGTGGTAGGTAATGGTCTTGTTTTTTTCATATTTAGTGCTTGCCCTTCTAAGGAAGGTCTTGTAGTAACAAATACTCTCAGCATTTGCTTGTATGAAAAGGATCTTATTTCTTTTTCACGTATGAAGTTTAGTTTGGCTAGATATTAAATTATGTGTTGAAATTTCTTTTCTTTGAGGATGTTGAATATTGACACCCAATCTTTTGTTTTTAGGGTTTCCACTGAGAGGTCCACTGTTACACTGATGGGCTTCTCTTTGTAGGTTATCAGGTCCTTCTCTCTAGTTGCCTTTAACATTTTTTATTTAATTTTAACCTTGGAGAACCTAATAATTATGTGTCTTGAGGATGGTCTTTCTGTGAAGCATCTTACTGAGGTTCTCTGTAGTTCCTGAATTTGAATGTTAGCCTCTCTAGCTGGGTTAGGGAAGTTCTCATAGATGACATTCTGAAATATGTCTTCCAAGTTGGTTCCATTCTCCTTATCTCATTCAGGTACACCAATTAGTCATAGATTTGGTCTCTTTACATAATCCCATATTTCTTTGAGGTTTTATTCATTCTTTTTTTTTCTTTTTTTCTCTATTCTTGCTTGTCTGCCTTATTTCAGCAAGCTAGTCTTCATGCTTTAAGATTTTTTTTCTCTGCTTGATCTATTCTGTTGTTAAGACTTGTAACTGCATTGTGAAATGATTATAGTGTGTTTTTCAGCTCTGTCAGGTTGGTTATGTTTTTCTCTATTCTGCCTATTTTGTCAGCTTCTGTAACTTTTTATCAAAAATTTTGATTCCTTGTATTGGGGTTACCCCTGTAACTCAGTGAACTTTGTTCCTATACATATTCCGAATTCTACTTCTGTCATTTCAGCCATCTTGGCCTCAGCTCAGTTCTGAACATTTGCTGAAGAGTTTATGCAGTCATTTAAAGGAGAGAAGGTATTCAGACTTTTTGAGTTTTTAGCATTCGTGCACTGATTCTTATTTTTGTGGGCTTATCTACCTTTGATCTTTGATGTTGCTGACATTTGGATTTTTTTCTTTTATTCTATTTGATGATCTTGAGTGTTTGATTGTGATATAAGGTGGATTCAGCCAATTTATTTTGTTTCTGGAAGATTTTAGGGGGCCAAGGTTCATCTCTGAACTGGGATGTGTGTTCTAAATCTGCAGGACTTGTATTGGGCCCTGACTTTGTTCCCTGGCTCCTTGAGGTTTGCAGTCTACTGCACTGGGAGAACAGATGTGTGGCAGCTGCGGCAAAGTGCTAGTGGATGCAGGGGTACCTACCTCCCTGTGGGCATTCACCACAGTGGTGAAGGCAAGGCAGCCAGGGGTGGGAGAGTAGGGGATTCTCTGCTGGAGACTGTGTTAGCTGTTGCATTGGAGATGGTCTTGGTTTGTGGTGGAATGTTGGCCAGTGTGGGTCTGAGTGCCTTTTCTTTGCCCTGCAAGCATGCATGATTGTCCAGGGTGTAGAACAATCCCCTGTTCTCTGTGCATCATTAAGAACAACAAAAAAGAGAAAGCACTGGCAGAGGCAGGGCTTGCTGGCCCTATGCCTGCCAAGGCTTAGTCTGCAATGGCAGTTGGCTGGGATGGGGGAAGTACTGCACTCCTGCATGCTGAATGGGCAAGTAAAGCAAAACCTACCCAAGCAGACATGCACCAGAAAAGTGATCTAGGGATTTGCCATGAGCTCATGGAAAGGTGCACTATGGCAAGGGAACGTGCAGGCTGGTGCACAGTTGTAGGGGCCAACTTGCTGGAGCTTCCCATGGGAGAGGCCATGATCCACTGCAGAAGCTGTAGTGTGGGCTCCCAGGGCCCCTGAGACTGCCCTGTAAACAGGCATGGCCAGGCTGGGGTCCCATGAGGCCAGGAGACCAAGGAGTGCTTAGGTGGAACTAGGGATGTGCAAGACCACCCTGCAGAGATCAGGTCCAACAGTTTCCCTAAGACTAAAGCCTCCTGTGGGAGCAAGTTGAACCTAGAGGGATGACTGTCTCTGGCTGTGCTTCACTACAGATGCTCTTATGTCAGCCCCCACTCAGCTCCACATCATCTGGCTTGCTGCTCCACCACTTGATTGTCTTCTGTAGCTTCCGTCCCAGAGAGATGTGAGTCAGCAGTCACTCAGTGCAATCAGCACAAGATAGAGGATCTGTGCTGTGGACCCAAGCCAGGGATTCCCTGTCTAGTGATGAGCAGTGTGGGGTATGTGGAACCCATGGGGATAGACAGGCCTCCTCTCCTTGGGTCAACTACCAGTTGTTAAAGCTGCGGATAAGGCACTTAGGGTCTTTACTACTTTGTTAGTTCAAGGGTAACAAGGAGAGTTCTACTGCAAAGGTAGTCACAGAAAGGCCTTCAGTTGCCCCGGAGGCTCTGTCCAGAGAGGCTCTGGCAGGGAGTGGCTGGATGCCCAGGTCTGGAGGACTTGACTGGTGAGATATGGGAATGGGCACCCATGTAGCAATCTGACCATTTTTCCATAGGAATACTGTGTATGCGGAGAGTCCACTCCAGTCCTTCATTGTGTTAGGTTTTCCAATAACTGGAAGTATCACCAATGAAGGCTGCAAAACAGCAAAGATGGCACCCTGCCCCTCCCTCTGGGAGCTTCATCCCAGGGAAGCATGGGCCTGTTGCCAGCCTGAATGCAACTGTAGAAGGCGGCTAAAGACCTCTGTTGGGAGGTCTTGCCCAGTCAGGAAGAATCGGATCAGAGAGTTGCTTTAAAAAGTAGTCTATTTATGTTTTCATAGAGCAGCTGTGTTGTGCGTTCACATCAGCCCCTGGTCACCTCAAACACTCTGAAGCCTAAGGGCTGAAATGGCTAAATTGCGCAAACAGAAAAGATAGTGGCACACATTTACTCCTGGGAGCTCCACCCCAGGGAGGCCTAAAACCTCTTTCAGCCAGAGAACACTAGTGGAGGTAGCTGGAGACCCTGGTTGGGAGGATCCACCCAGGAACAGAATCAGCGATCCATATGAAAAAGCAGTCTGGACACTTTTTCATAGGGAAATTTTCCACTTCCACCCCAGGTAGGCTTGGACCTCTCCAAAGTCCAAAAGATGAAATGGCTCAGTTACACACACACACACACACACACACACACACACACACACACACACACACAAAAGATAATGGTCCACTCCTCCCTCTGGGAGCTCTTTCCCAGTAAAGTTTTAAATAACCGTTGGCCAGAGAACACTGGCAGAGGAAGCTGCAGGCCCTGGTTGGGAGGTTCCTCCCCCAGTGAGAAGGAAGAGAATTGGGGACCCAATTAAATAAGCAGTCTGGCTGTATTTTGGTCGAGCACCTGTGCTTTGCTGGGGGATCCTTTCTGCCCCTGGTTGGTTTAGACTCTCCAAAGCCTGAAGGCCATAATGGCTAAGTCACCCAAATAGCAGAGATAGTAGCCCATCCTTTCCCTGAGGAGCTTCATCACAGGGAGGCACAATACTGCCATCTATGACTGGCTGGAATCTCAAAACAGTGTATCTTATCCTGTGGGGTGCCACGGAAGTGGGGTACATGGATCACTGTTGCTTTGCCCCCTAGATTCTACCTCTTTTTTAGGGGTATGTACAGGAGTCTAACCACCCAGGTTTGCAGCTACTTTTGTTAGGAAGCCCAGAAGGCTGGAGTAACTAAGCTCCTGAGTCTCTGTGGATGCCTGAGTGGCTGCTTTGCTGAGACTCCATGTGGCTCTGTGTGTCGAACTGAAGGCCCTGGTGGAGTGAGTTCACAAGGGTATCTTCTGACCCAAAGGTTGCAAATCTCCATGGGAGAAGTGTGGGTTCCTGGGGTCGTACATTCACTTACAACTTCCCTTGGTCGTGGAGGTTCCCTTGGCTCTGTGTTACTCCTGGGTGGGCTATGGTCCTGTCTTGCTTTTCTGTTCTCCATGGATCGAGTTGTTTTCTTCATTAATCCCAATGCAAATACCTGAATATTTTAGTTGAAGGTGCTATATTTACTTGCCCTGTCATTCCCTCTCTGTGAGAGGCATGCACACTAGCAACATCTAGCTGTCCACCTTTGCCCTCCCAATCCCACATTTTCTTTATCAACTCTACTATTGGTAGATATTTTGGTTGATTCTATGTCTTTGTTATTGTCAATAGTGCTGCAATGAACACATGGGTGCATGTGTGTTTATGATAGAATAATTTATATTCTCTTGGATATATACCTAGTAATGGGATTGCTGAGTTGAATGGTATTTCTGTTTTCAGGTTTTTGAACAATCATCACACTAATTTCTACAATGGTTGAACTAATTTACACTTCAACCCACAGTGTATAAGCATTCCTTTTTCTTGCAAAATCACCATCATCTGTTTTGTTTGTTCGTTTGTTTGTTTTTTGACTTTTAATCATAGCCATTCTGACTGGTGTAACATAATATCTTATTGTGGTTTTGATTTGCATTTTTCTAATGATCAATGATATTGAGTTTTTCTTCATATGCTTGCTGGCCACATGTATGTCTTCTTTTGCGAAGTGTCTGTTCATGTCCTTTGCCTACTTTTTAATGAGGTTATTATTTTAAAAGTTCAATATATAATCTAGAAACCAGTCCCCAGATACGAGGAATCTGTAGCTTGTATTTTAATCTTCTTTGCAGGTTTGTTTATGAGACAAGTTTTTAAATATTGGTCTGGTACAGTTTATTAGTTTTTTTGTTTACCTATTATGCTTTTGATCCAAACCTAAAAACTCTTTGCCACTTCTAGATTCTAAAAATTTTCTTCTATTTTTTCTGAAATTTTAAAGTTTTACATTTAAGACTATAATCCGGTTTGAGTTAATTTTTAGGAGTGAGGTTTATGTTTAGGTTAATTTATTGGCATATATATTTCTAATTGTTCCAAAATCATGTATCAAAAAGACTCTTTTCTGCATTGAATTGCTTTTACATCTTAATAAAAATTAATTTGGAATGTGTATATGTGTATTCTGGGTTTTCTCTTCAGTTCCATTAATCTATGTGTTTGTTTTCCTCTAATACCACACAGTCTTGATTACAAGAGCAATATAATGTAATAAAATTGGGTAGAAAGATTCCTGTTGTTTTATTCTTCTTTTTCTTTCTCCACATTTATTTAGGCATAATAGACAGATAAAATTGTGTATATATAAAGTGTATAATGTGATGTTTGATATATGTATTTGTTGTTAAATTATTACTACAATAATAAGCCATGCTATTTATTTGCCTTTACTTGTAAATGTTAGAATTTATTTATATTTTATCATCTGTTGTTATAAAAAAATCTTGCAAAAATTTTCGCAAAAAATTGTGTTAAATTTGTATATTGATTTGGAGTAATTAACATCTTTACTATGTTGAGTCTTCCAGTCATGAATGTTGCATATCTCTTCATTTATTTAGATCCCCCTTGATTTATTTCATCAGCATTGTGTAGTTTTCAGTAAACATGTCCAGTGCATGTTTTGTTATATTTACAACTAAGCATTTTAATTTTTGAGTGATTGTAAATTGTACTTTTAATTTCAGTGTTCACATGTTCATTGCTAGCATATAGACATAGAATTGAATTTTGTAATTTAATCTTCTATCTTGCAAACTTGATGAATTCATTTATTAGTTCGAGAAAGTTTTTGTACACTCCTTGCAATTTTCTACAATCATCTCAACTGCAACCAGAAGAAGTTTTATTTCTTCCTTTCTGATTTGTATAAATTGTATTTACTTTTCTTTTCTTATTGAATTAACAAGAACTTCCAGCATTGTAGTTAAGAGTGGTGAGAATAAAAATTTTTGCCTTGTTCCTGATCATAGGGGAAAAGCATGCTCATTTTTACCACTATGTGTGATGCTAGCTGTAAGAGTGGTGAGAATAAAAATTTTTGCCTTGTTCCTGATCATAGGGGAAAAGCACGCTCATTTTTACCACTATGTGTGATGCTAGCTGTATTATTTTTAGAGTTATTTCTCAAATAAAGAAATCTTTCCTATATACTGATTTTTCTGAGATTTTTATTGTGAATTAATGTTGAATTTTGTCAAATGTTTCTTCTGCATTAACATAATCATGTAATTTTATTTCTTAGTCTATTAATATATAGTGAATAAATTATTAATTTTGAATAATAAACCAGACATACATCTTTGAAATAAACCCCACTTGTTCATGATGTATAATTATTTTAATATATTGCTAAATTGTATTTGCTAATATTGTGTTAGGAACTTTACATCTAAATTAATTAGAGATATTAGTCTGTTATTTTCCTCATAAGCCTATATTTATTTAGATTTGGTAACAGAGTAATACTATCTTTGTACAATTAGTTAGAAAGTGGTTTTTTTATCATTTTCTGAAAGCAACTATAGAATTTGGTGTTAATTTCTTTTTTAAACATTGGTGTAATTCTCCATTGATACTATCTGGGTTTGGAGATTTCTTTTGGGCACAACTTTTAATTCATAAATTTCATTAACTCTTTTTTTTTTCTTTTTTTTCTAATTTTTTTATTATTATTATCTTTTTTTTAGAAAAAGAGAGAAAAGGAGAAAGAAAGAAAGAAACAGCAAAAGAAAGAAAAAAAAGAATGAAAGAGAGAAAGAAGGAGAAAGAGGGAGAGAGAATGAGATTCTTGTTTTATTGCCCAGGCTAGAATACAGTCTAAAAATGGGTATTAAAAACCTCTTTTATGCCAATAATTGTGCTTAACAATGGAGACAGGAAGGAATAGGGGATGAAAATAACAAATAAGCAGCCAACCAATATTTTATTTAAACCTCTGAAATGCTATGCAATTGCTGGAGAGTGATTTACTTCCAATTATGTGGTCACTTTTAAAATAGGTATAATGTGATATTGAGAAAAATGTATGTTTTGTGGATTTGTGGGAGGAGAGTTCTGTAAATATTTGTTAAGTCTACTTGTTCCAGGTCTGATTTCAAGTCCTGGATATCCTTGTTGATTTTCTATCTCGTTGATCTATGTAATATTGACAGTGTAGTGTTAAAGTCTCCCACTATTATTGTGTGGGAGTCTAAGTCTCTTTGTAAGTCATTAAGAACTTGCCCTACTTATCTGGGTGCTCCTGTAATGGGTGCGTATATATTTAGGATCGTTAGCTCTTCTTGTTGCATTGATCCTTTCACCACCATGTAATGTCCCTCTTTGTTTCTTGTGTTCTTTGTTGTTTTAAAGTCTGTTTTATCAGAGAC
>PVKP010020192.1:23710-41254 GCA_004027715.1 Plecturocebus donacophilus | reverse complement strand
CAGCTCCATCAATTCACTTATGTTCTTCTCTAAGTTGTCCATTCTCGTTAACATTTCGTTAAATCTTCTTTCAAGGTTCTTAGTTTCTTTGCATTGGGTTAGAACATGTTCTTTTAGCTCACAGAAGTTTCTTATTATCCACCTTCTGAAGCCTGATTCTGTGAGTTCATCACACTCATCCTCCGTCAAGCCTTGTTCTGTTGCTGAAGGGGAGCTGCGATCCCCTGTCGGAGGAGAGGCATTCTGATTTCGGGTGTTCTCAGCCTTTTTGCACTGGTTTCTTCCCATTTTTGTGGATTCATCCACCTGTCGTCTTTGTAATTGCCGACTTTCAGATTGGGTCTCTGAGTGGACGTCCGGCTTGTTGGTGAAGTTTTTTCTGTTTCTTAGTTTTCCTTCGGGGGGCGCTCCTTCCCCACAGAGCTGGGCCTTCCCAGGTTCAGCTGTGCTCGCTCTCAGTCAGCGCTTCCAATTGCTGTTCTCCTTGTGGGGATGGGACCGGGCTCGGGACATCCGGTCCCGTACACTCCGCACTGAGAAGAGCTGCGCCGGCAAAAAGAGTCGTGCTGGCGACCCAGGTGGCTCCTTCGCTGGGACTCTCCCAGTCTGTGGGCATCAAAAATTCGCCTGCAATTGCAGCATCCACTTGCTCTCTGCGCTTTCACTGGGAGCTACAATCCTGAGCTGCTGCTACATGGCCATCTTGGATCTCTCTCCCTCTGGTGTTTCTTTACAGCAGTCCAAGAACAGACGGATACAGACCTCATCTAATGTAGTGTGGCTCACAGTTCTGCAGGCTGTACAGGAAGGATAGTGGCTTCTGCTTCTGGGAGACCTCAGGAAACTTACAATTCTGGAAGAAGTCAAAGGGAAAGCAGGCATGTCTTACATGGTTGGAGCAGAAGAAAGAGGAGTGGGGGCAGGGGAGTGCCACATGCTGTTAAATAATCAGACCTCACGAAAACTCATTCACTATCATGAGAATGGCACCAAAGGGGAAATGCACCTCCATGACCCAATCACCTCCCACCAGATCCTGCCTCCAACATTGTGGATTACATTTCAACGTGAGATTTGGGTAGGGACACAGATCCAAACTATATCATTCCACCCTGACCCCTCCCAAATCTCATGTTCTTCTCACTTTGCAAAACCCAATTATGCCTTCCCAACAGTTCCTCAAAATCTTGACTTTTTTTCTAGCATAAACTCAAAAGTCCAGTCTCATCTGAGACAAGGCAAGTCCCTTCTGCTCATGAGCAAGGAAAATAAAAAACTAGTTAGTTATTTTCAAGATAGAATGAAGGTACAGGCATTGAGTAAATATTCCCATTCCAAAAGGGAGAAATTGGCCAAAAGAAAGGGGCTACAGGTCCCATGCAAGTCTGAAAACCAGCAGGGCAGTCATTTAATCCTAAAGCTCCAAAATAATTTCCTTTGTCTCCAAGTCCCACATTTAGGGCACAGTGATGTAAGGGGCGGGCTCACAAGACCTTGGGCACCTCTGCCCCTGTGATTTTACAGAGTTCAGCCCCTACGTCTGCTCTCAGGGGCTTTTCCAGGTACAGGGTGCAAGCTGCCAGTGGACCTACCATTCTGGGGCCTGGAGGATAGTGACCCTCTTCTCACAGCTCCACTAGGTAGTACTGCATTGAGAATGCTGTGTAGGGGCTCCAACCTTGCATTTCCCCTCCACACTGGAGGTTTTCATAAGGGCTCTATCCCTGCAGAAGACTTCTGCCTGGACATCCAGGCTTTTCTATACATCATCTGAAATCTAGGTGGAGGCTCCTGAGCCTCATTCACTCTAGCACTCTGTGCACCCACAAGCTTAATATCACGTGGAAGCTGCCAAGACTTATGGCTTACATCCTCTGGAGCAGTGGCCTGAGTTATACTTCGGCCCCTTTGAGCCATGGCTGGAGCTGGAGCTGCTGGGATTCAGGGAGCAGTTCTCATGGCTGTGCAGGGCAGCTGGGTACTGGACCTGACTCACAAAACCTTTCAGTCTTCCTAGGCCTCTGGGCTTGTAATGAGAGGGGCTGCCATGAAGGTCTCTGAAATGCCATCAAAGTCTTTTCCCCATTGTCTTGGCTATCAGCACTTGTCTTTCTTTTAGCTTGAATTTCTCTCCCAAAAATGGGCTTTTCTTTTCTGCCACATGTCCAGGATGCAAATTTTCGAAACTTTTACTCTCTGCTTTTCTTTTACAAAAAAGTTCCAGTTGCTTACACACGTGAGCAGCCAGGCCATGTCTTGAATACTTTGCTGCTTAGAAATTTTTTCCATGAGATACCCTGAATCACCACTTTCAAGTTCAATATTCCACAGATCTCTAGAGCAAGGGCACATTGCAGCCAGGCTCTTTGCAAAAGCATAGCTTTACTCCAATTCTCAGAATCCAGTTTTCACCTGAGACCTCCGCAACCTGGACTTCATTGTCCATATATGTCACAATCAGCATGTTGGTTACAACAATCCAACAAGTCTCTAGGAAGTTCCGAACTTTACCTCATCTTCCTGTTTTCTTCTGAGCCCTCCAAATTGTTCCAACTTCTGCCTGTTACTCAGTTCCAAAGCTGCTTCCACATTTTCAGGTATCTTTATAGCAATGCCTCTTTTCTTGATACTAATTTTCTATATTAGTCCATTCTTGAATTGCTATAAAGAAATACCTGGGACTGAGTCATTTGTAAAGAAAAGAGGTTTAATTGGCTCACAGTTCTGCAGACTGTACAGGAAGCATAGCGTCTTCTGCTTCTGGGGAGGCCTTAGGAAACTTAGAATCATGGCAGAAGTCAAAATGAAAACAGTCACATCTTATATGGCCAAGATGTGCAGCAAGAGTTGGAGAGGGAGCTGCCACACATTTTTAAATGAGTAGATCTCACAAGAACTCCATCACTGTCGTGAGAACAGCACCAAGAGGGAAGTCTGCTCCCATGATTCAGTCACCTCCCACCAGACCCATTTCTAACATTGAGGATTACAATTTGGTATGAGATTTGGGTGGAGATACAGATCCAAACCATATCAAGGTCCAATTTGATTATATTGCATGTGGATATTCAGTTTTCTGAGCACCATTTGTTGAAGAGACTATCCTTCCCTGATATGTATTCTTGGTACCTTTGTCAAAGATCAGTTGACTATGTATGTGTGGGTTTATTTCTGGGCTCTATAGTCCATTGGGTCTCCACATCTGTTTTAATGCCATTGCTGTACTGTTTAAATGACCGTAAGTTTGTAATACATTTAGAAATCAGAAAATATAATGCCTCCAAATTTGTTCTTCTTTTTCAAGTTTGTTTTTGACTATTTGGAGTCCTTTGTTATTCCATATGAATTTTAGGTTTTTTTGTTTTGTTTTGTTTTTGTAAAAAAATACCATTGGGATTTTAGTAGGGATTGCATTGTGTCTGCAGATTGCTTTGGATAATATGGATATTTTACCAATATTAGGTCTTTCAATCTATGAACATGGGATTTCTTCCCCTTTATTTGTGTTTTTAAATTTCTTTTATTAAACTTATGTAGTTCTGAGTGTATAAATCTTTTATCTCCTTGGTTAAGTTTATTCCTAAGCATTTTATTCTTTTTGTTGCTGTTGTACATGGGACCCAGCAATCTCACTTCTGGGTATATATCCAAAATAATTGAAATCAGGATCTTGAAAAGATATTAACATTCTCACATTCATTTGAGCATTATTCACAATAACCAAGATCTGGAAACAACCTAAACATTCATTGATGGATGAATGGATAAAGAAAATGTGGTATATACGTACAGTGGAATACTATTCTGCATGTAAAAAAAAGGACATCTGCCACATGTGTGACAACATGAATGAGCCTGGAGGCATTGTGCTAAGTGACATAAGCCAGTCTCAGAAGGACAAATAATGCATGATTCCACTTCTGTGAGGCATCTAAAATAATCAAACTCATAGAAACAGAATAGAGTGATGGTTGCCAGGGATTTGGAAGAGAGGGAAATGAGGAGTTGCTGTTCAGTGGGTGTACATTTTCAGTTACACAACATAAGTTCTAGAAGTTTGCTGAACAACACCGTGCCTATAGTTAACAATACCATATTGTGCACTTAAAATTTTGTTGAGAGGGTAGATCTTACATTAAGTGTTCTTACCACAATAAAATGTTCTATAAAAATAATAATAATTGAAAAAAATGAATCCAGCATCTCTGGTTGAGGGAGCAAATAAATACATATCTAAAATCAGTTTTCAGTTTACTATTTTAATGAATGAGAACATTTGCATGAGTAATCAAAAGTTTTCTTTTCACTGTAAGTTATTTTCTTGTTTGGTTTTTTTTGCTTCAGATTCTTCATTTTTCAGAGTGAAAAGCTGCTGGTGTTGGATTTGGAATAGCTTAATATGCATTTGTAAAAGAGAGGAATCTCCTTATAATTTAAGATACATTGCAAATAACTGCCCCCAAATTGAAATTAATACACAGTGAGTTAATTTTATTTCCATTGTAAATTCAGATTCATATGCCTATTCTTAAACCTACAAACTCCAGGACAGAGCAAGCAGTTAACAACTGAATGTGTCCTGGCAAGCTCTCCTGTCTGTTCCCAGCCCAGCACTACCCACCCACCCCCCCTTTTTTTTTTCCAGAGACAGTCTCACTCTTGTCACCCAGGCTGGAGGGCAGTGGCACCATCACGACTTGGTTCACTACAACCTCAACCTCCCAGGCTCTGGTAATCCTCCCAGCTCAGCCTCCAAAGTAGCTGGGATTACAGACATGCATCACCATGCCCGACTAATTTCTTGGTATTTTTTGTAGAGACAGGATTTTGCCATGTTGTGCAGGCTGGTCTCAAACTCCTGGACTCAAGCCATCCACCCACCTTGACCTCCCTAAGTGCTGAGCATTTATAGGTGTGAGCCAGCACGCGCCCTCCAACCTCCTTTTAAAGTGAAATTTGTGTAAGATTTAGATCAAGCTTATTTGGAGGAGAAGATAAAGTCACAAAATAATTAACCATGTAAATTTGGAGAACAGAGGAAGGTTACAGGACATCTACCTTAAGGTTTTCAGTTTACAGACAAGGCAGCTGAATCTCCAAGAGCAGATGGGGCTTGCACAAGGCCGCAGAGCTATTAAAGAGCAAACCTTTTACTGACAGATGAGTAGTACTTACTTAACAGATGTTTCATAATTTTGAAAAATTAATGTTAAACCTCAGTCGTTTTTGTTTTTTAAATACCCTACTTGGAAAGTGTTTGTCTTAGCAAAATGTAGTGGAAAGCAAAACCTACCCATCCCCATACACATTTTTTCCACCCTGCTACATTGAGGGCAGCCTGCCATGGGTACAGATATGAAAGGAAGAGAGAGGCCCACTCTTTGCCTCAATGACAATGAAGGTTTTATGGGATAATTTTTAAACCTGCAGCTACTTCCTTCTCTAACAATAGTTGCTCCCTGAGAAGTTCCCTGTCCTTCTCAGCTGAGTGTACCTTTATTCAACTCAGAGAACAACTCCCCTAATTCCTTTATTCTAGGGAGGCCTTTGCCAGATGGCTTTAACAAACAAAATACTACTGTTTAGAAGGTTATTATCTACATTATTTTTTTACTGGATAGGTGCAGTTTTCCTGTTAACCATGAGTGTGTGACAGTAGTGCATCACACTAGCTCAGGCTTTAATTCTACACTTGATTCTCACCCCCTGCCCCATAAACCATTCAGCTTCCCAATTAAAAAAGAAATTCTAATTCCCACAACCAGACACTACTCTCTTCTGATCATCTTAAAAGTGAATACTCTTGGTCCTATGTACAGCTAAGGAAACAGGGTAAAAGGGTCAGGGAAAATGAGCATCATCACTCAAAAAAGTCCCAGCATGTTAATACCACTTGCAAAATGTGTCATATTCATTAAGGACAGATATCACTACTCTTTTATCCAAAAGCTATATTTTTCTTAGAAGCTGATAGACTAGGTTGGTATATACTTGAATCATCCTTTTATTTTAACTACAGAGAGTCTGTCCCAGCCCATGTCAAAAGTATTGGTTTTCGACACAAAGAATACTTGGTAGAAATAAATGGTTTAATCTGTTATTGAAAGAAGTTACCTAAAAATAACTTACAGTTTTATAGTGATGAATAGTAAAATTGTATTTCCTGCCTCTTGAATGACATTGACACTGGCATGTAGACAGTATTATTCAATGAGAAATTTTATTTTGACAGCACTCTACTTTAACTGTATTTTTCAAAGGAATATTAAACTTTCACTGTCTTTATTTTAAGTAGTTACTTGGAGAATCTATATACAAGCAAATTATGGTAGAGCCTTGTCACAGTCTACTTAAGCCTCAGTTTTGTCTTTTTGTTTGTTTTGACATGGAGTCTTGTCACCCAGGCTGTAGTGCAATGGTGCAATCTTGACTCACTGCAACCTCAGCTTCCCAGGTTCAAGCGATTCTCCTGCCTCAGCTACCCGAGTAGCTGGGATTACAGGCACGCGCCACCATGCCTGGCTAATTCTTGTATTTTTAGTAGAGATGAGATTTCACCATGTTGACCAGTCTGGTCTTGAATTCCTGATCTCACGTGATCCACCCACCTCGGCCTCCCAATGTGCTGATATTTCAGGCATGAGCCACTGCGCCTGGCCAGATTTTGTCCTAATTATCTGCATATTTTGTTGTATTTTTAAAGAATCCCCAGTTATTCTAATAATTTAGTTTTCCACATCACAGTGTGCTGTCCATCATGATACATTAATTTTTAAAGATTTTTAAAAAATGTTTGAAAGATGCTATGTTTGTTTGGCCAAAAGGCATTTTCATTAGCAAAATATCAAATTATGTGGCCAAGGTATTTTGGCAGATGAAGACCTACATATTGCTTGTCCTTTGGTGCAGGATTTATTTGCCCTGGCCATTTTAACTCACATGTGAGAGGCACAGCGCTTAATTGTGTTTACCCAGCACTTAAACAGCATTTAAAAAGTTAGGTTCTTACTCATGGACCCAATTCCTAGGAAAGGTAACCATGCCACCAAAAATAGTGTTGATTTCTACTGATTTTACTGTCTAGGCCCTGTCTATAGGACTTACTATGCAACCTGAAGACAAGAGTGAACAGATTAGAGGAATAAGAAATCTTTTGGCACATACCTTTTCATACTTTTTCTGAAACACATTGGTACACTTGTCACAGTGGACATTAACACCTGAGATTTCTTTGGGTTCTATTCAAAACCAATGAGGAGAATAGCACAAATGGGTTCAAACAAAGAGGTGCCCTTGGAGCTCTGTCTAGCCAGACAAGCAGCAGTCGCCCCTGTGACAAGAGTCACTGGTTTGGGGAGATAAGACCTGGAAGATAGGCCAGGTGCGGTGGCTCAAACCTGTAATCCCAGCACTTTGGGAGGCCGAGGCGGCAGATCACGAGGTCAAGAGATCGAGACCATCCTGACCTACATGGTGAAACCCCATCTCTACTAAACATACAAAAAAAATTAGCTGGGCGTGGTGGTGTGCGCCTGTAGTCCCAGCTACCTGGGAGGCTGAGGCAGGAGAATTGCTTGAACCCGGGAGGCAGAGGTTGCAGTGAGCCGAGATCATGCCACTGCACTCCAGCCTGGCGCCTGGCGACAGAGCAAGACTCTGTCTCAAAAAAAAAGACCTGGAAGATGTGTTAGAAATGATTGGTTCATACGAAAGGTGTGAGAACCAAAACCTGAGAATGAATTCCTTTTACCTTTGAAATAAGAGTTAGATTCAGTACAGAAAAGTAGAAACCCCCTCAGTTGCATTCTTACATGTTTTCTAGAGAAGGAAGAAAGAGATGGAGTTTGAATGAAGTTGCTAAGAATTGTGTTCAGAATGCATCAGGGTATGAAAGTGGAAAAGAGGCTGTCTGTAGCATAGACTGGACTGTACTTGAGCAGCAGGAGAAATGAGGACAGACAGCAAAGCCCAGGCAGTAGTGTATCCTTTATGTGTTTATTCCTCTCTTTTCTCACCAGTGTGAGTCTTACTCTCCATGATGGATGATTGTGGTAATAACTGTTAAGGATATTGTACAGTTGGGATTAGGATTCTGGACCCAGACTTCCTGGGTTCAGATACTGGCTTTGCATCTTAGGCAACTGACTGAATTTCTTAGATTCTTAATCTGGAAAACAGGGATAATATTAGCATCTACCTCTATGGGATTATTAAGAGGATAAAATGAGTTAATGATGTGTAAAATACTACCGGCACATAATAGACACTCAATATGTGTTAGCTATTATAATATGATCCTATTTAATGGATTTTGTTTTAATTTTCTCAAATTGTATCGTCTCCCCATAACCCCTCATGTGGGGAGAGCAGACACCACACTGAGTGAATGAGTGAATGAGGACTTGCGTGTTATCTTTAGAATTGTTGATTATTAATGTAAATTCATCTTGATTTATGGGTTGGCTTCCAAGTTAAGGAGACAGAAGCATAGCACTGATTAAAATTAAACTCACACAGGATCCACTCATCTAATTTCAAACATGATTTTTAATCTTCTTTTCTAAGAGACCATTTTTCCTGGACCTCATAGAAAGAATTATGTTTTACATCATGGAAAAGTACATGTAACCCTTACCTATACATGAAACTATTTCATGAAAACATTACCTCGCTAACTGTGAACACCTACTTTTTAATGCTAGTCTGTTTCATTTTCATAAAAATGTTGTTTTCAGTGCACTGGATTTATTTTACAACCCACTTATGGATTACCCTACAGTTGGAAAAACACCGCGTTAGACCAGTTTGACTCTTGTCAGAGAACCTTGATTATAACCAAAAATCCCTTCCTGTTCATTCCCTTCCCTAATTTCCCCTGCTACTGGGACTGGAATTCACCAGCCTTACACATACACACACACACACTCGCACACGCTCTCACACTTAGAATTTAACATGTCATCAGCCTATTTAGTAAGGTCATAGTTTGTGTTGTCATTTAAAAGACCTTATTTGTAACATTAAAAATGCATAAAACTCATTACTATAAGATGAAGTCCAACAATCATTTTCAGTAAACGGTTTTAAGTTAGCTATGTTAGTAGTAAAGGATTTTTCAGATTCTGATATCTTAACTTCTACTCCCCTCTTCGCTTCCACAGTTAAGTAAGGAATTAAGAGTGTCATGGCTGGGTGCAGTGGCTCACACCTGTAATCCCAGCACTTTGGGAGGCTGAGGCGGGTGAATCACAAGGTCAGGAGTTCAAGACCAGCCTGACAACATGATGAAGCCCTGTCTCTACTAAAAACACAAAAATTAGATGGGCGTGGTGGCAGGCATCTGTAATCCTAGCTACTCAGGAGGCTGAGGCAGGAGAATTGCTTGAACCCAGGAGGTAGAGGTTGCAGTGAGCTGAGATCGCACCACTGCACTCCAGCCTGGGTGACAGCAAGACTCCATCTCAAAAATAAAAAGAGAGTGTCATGCAGGAAAATGATTTTATTGTAAGAATGGAGCTCTAGAGGGCTTATTGCTTTATACTGAGCTGTCCAGAGAGTCTGGCTTGGTCCTTTTTGGCCAGCACCATGTTTGGGAGCTAACTGCTGCTCATTCTCTGGGACCATGAAGCTGAACACACAGCACTACTCAACTCTGACTTTGGGTTCTCATCAGTTGAGTCACCAGTCAGACCAAATAACTACCTCTTTGAAAGACTGACTGCTAAATTCTTACCAAGTTTGCCACACAGGGCCTTCCCAATTCATACACACTGGCTTTGCACACATCCCAGGCACGCACATGGCCAGTCACACACATCGCCTGCCTTTAGTCAGTCTCTCGTCCTGTGCTCCACACAGCGGCCAGGCTGTCCTGGCTCATGTCATATGTCCAGTCCAATACTTTTTCCATCTAATTTGGGAGAACTTTGAATATTATGTTCTTTTTTATTGTCTTGTTAATTCCATACATGTTAGCACATTTCTTCCATATTTAAAGTAAATCTGTTTCTCTTTTTAAGCTTTCTTTTTTCCTTCCCTCTTTAAGAGCACCCAGTGGTCTTAGGTATAGCTGATGAGCTTAAGAGTAGTGATACAGCCTGGTGCTGTAGTGCATGCCTATAAACTCAGCTACTTGGGAGGCTGAGGCTAGAGGACTACCTGACCCCAAAAGTTCAAGTTCAGCCTATCAAGACCCCATCTTTTTCTCTCTCTTTTTTTGAGACTGAGTTTTGCTCTTATTTCCCAGGCTGGAGTTCAGTGGCGTGATCTCAGGTCACTGTAATCTCCGCCTCTCGGGTTCAAGTGATTCTCCTGCCTCAGCCTCCTGAGCATCTGGTATTACAGGCATGCACCATCACACTTGGCTAATTTTGTATTTTTAGTAGAGACAGGGTTTCTCTATGTTGGTCAGGCTGCTCTCGAACTCCTGACCTCAGGTGATCTGCCTGCCTCGACCTCCCAAGTGCTGGTATTACATGCACGTGCCACCACACCTGGCTAATGTTGTATTTTTAGTAGAAATGGGGTTTCTCCATGTTGGTCAGGCTGGTCTTGAACTCCCAACCTCAGGTGATCCACCCGCCGCCACGACTTCCCAAAGTGCTGGGATTACAGGTGTGAGCAACCACAGCCAGGAACCCCATCTCTTAAAAAAAAAAAAAGAGAGAGAGAGAAAATAATGATATAATCATATCAAAGGAAAAGCACATGATATATTTGGAGGTAAAGTAAGGCCTAATAACCAGTGTCATCAACTTTCAAAGCTCTTAATCATGACTAAATTTTCTTATATTTGCATACAAATATAATCATTCTTAGTTATTTTATACCCTATATAATTATTAGTATTGCAGTGCAATTAAAATATGTATTTCGTTTGAATATATAATATAACATATAGGATATGTGATGTGAAATAAGTTTTGTGAAATGACCTAGGTACTATCACTAGCAGCAATATTCCTAAGGGAAAAGTAGCCTCAGTGTTAAACCACAAACATAGAGACAAATTTTGGGAACATAAGCAATTATTTGAGGACTACTTTAATATCCTTCTATTTTTTTTTTTTTCTGAGACGGAGTCTTGCTCTATCACCCAGGCTGGAGTGCAGTAGTGCGATCTCCACTCACTGCAACCTCTGCCTCCTGTGTTCAAGCGATTTTTCTGCCTCAGCCTCCTGAGTAGCTGGGATTACAGGCACCCCACCACACCCAGGTAATTTTTGTATTTCTACAGATGGGGTTTCATCATGTTGGCCAGGCTGGTCTTCAACTCCCGACCTCAGGTGATCCATCCGCCTCGGCCTCTCGAAGTGATGGGATGTCATTATTTCTCTTAACCACACTTCTGTTCTTGGAAAGAGGTTGACTATTTTAAGATATTGTAAGTGCTACTACAGTGCTTCCATAATTATTTTATTGTCAATAATAAAAAGGAAATCGTAGGAAATTTAGAGTATTCTGAAAAGAAGGATATGGTTAAACACGGATTTTGAAAAGACAGTTCACGTTTATTCCTTCTGTGTATACGCTTCTGACACTTGCTTGCATATAAAGTTCCCTTCTTTTAAACACTGTTTATTCTATGGGACAGTTGATTACAGAACATTGGGACCTTCCCTGATTCAGGTTAGTGGTCCCAGTGACTGAGGATAGCTGCTTCACTCTGGACATTTTCTCTTACATGTGTTTGAAATGTGATGGCTTTGCCAAATGAGACACGTCGTCTTCTTTAAAACTGAGAAATAGCTGGACTCTGTGGCTCACACCTGTAATCCCAGAGCACTTTGGGGAGACCAAGGTGGGTGGATCACCTGAGGTCAGGAGTTCGAGACCAGCCTGGCCAACATGATGAAACCCTGTCTCTACTAAAAATACAAAAATTAGCTGGGCGTGGTGGCGAGTGCCTGTAATCCCAGCTACTTGGGAGGCTGAGCAGGAGAATTGCTTGAACCCGGAAGGCAGAGGTTGCAGTGAGCTGAGATTGTGCTGCTGCATTCCAACCAGAGTGACAGAGCCAGACTCCGCCCCACCAAAACAAACAAAACTGAGCAGTAACACTCAAAAAAAGAAAAGATTATTAAACTTTTTTGTTAGCAGAAGTTTAGAAGTACATATCGCCTCTTCATGAAGGAATTTCAGTTTTTGTTCTCTGTGCTGACCTGATATTAATATAATTTTCTTGATAATGATTACCTAGTAGCACTTTAAATTCATTTACCATTTTAGAGCTCAGATACACGCATACACACACATACACACACACAGTGTACATGTATATATATATTTGCTTGAATGTTAATATATAGTCTGAAACTTACTGTCTTCTGTGTAGCAAGCTAATGGTCACTAGTAGAACTGAAATTTGGCAAGGGATCTTAGTCATCAAGATGATATTCTCATTCATTTAAACTGTATCTCCACAAGATTTTGTGTTTCTAAAATGACCTTGAACTTGCAACTATACCAAGGGTATTGTTTCCAAAGGGATACGGATGGAAATTATAATTTTCATGTCAGGGTCCACACTAACCAAGCGTGTTTCAGATTTCCTAAGCTCCGTGTTGCAACTAGCATTTCAAATATGACTTGACATGACTTTAAAAATGTGTCAGTGTATGCCCTACTTTGAGACACAAAGGCATACATAAAATAAAATGATAAAGTATTAATTTTAAAAATCGTCAACCTCTGAGAAAATAGAAAATACCGAACCCCTTTGGGGTTTGGTAGCATTACCTCTGTAGCCACCCTGGGGCTGAGCCGAGGAAGTGGGTCCTAGTAAAGAAGGCCTGTGGGCCCTGCAACCCACCTGCCACAGCAGCAAGCCTGGCCCGCTGTTCTCTGGTGAGGATATTGGGCCTTCACCCAAAATTTCATTTAGGGGAACAGAAAGGATTTTAGTGCCAACACAATCTGAGAAACACTGCCCCAGCAGATCTGCATTTACCTATTAGGCAAAACACTTGGAATACCAAATGTACCACATCAGCTCATAACGGAAAGTCAGAAGTCAGCTTCCTTCTCTTTTGTGTTAAGATGCCATCATGCAAAGTCATCCTGAAACAAAGGTGGGGTAGAATTTGGAAAACTTGTTCCTAAATAATCTATTTTCTAAGTTGAACTCCCCTTCTCTAAAAAGTTTCCTTAGGAATTTTATGCATATTGGAGACAAAGATAAAACCCTTCTTGTTAAAGTAAAAAACAATGTTCATAGGTGTTGGTGATGTCCAAATAATATTTTCAAGCCTTTGTAATGATGGGGTTTCCCCCAGTACTTTGGACTGAAATAAACAGGTTAGAATGGAGAACAGATGATAGGCGACTTCTCCAAAATTTCTGAAAGGTCACACAATCTTAGGGTAAATAAAGAAAGAATAAGAATAGGAAATACAGAAATATTATTCTTTTAAATACATTTCCAACAGTATTTCTCTGTTTCCTTTTTAAGAAATCCTTTCTGTTGATAGGGCAGTTGGGATAGAAATGAACACACTCTGGCAGCGCTGCTTCTTCCTTAGAGGATGCACCGTGTGTCCTTTCTGTGAGATGTAGATACCTGAGTTTGTGTGTTCAGATACTTCGAAGAAGTTGGTTTTTTTTTTTTTTTTTTTTTTTTTTGTTTGTTTGGTAAGACTTCTTTGGCAAAGAAAACTGCATATAAAATTCTTGATGTGGTGTCTGAAACGTAGTAACGATCGATGCAGGAGGAAGATAAGGGGGAGGGTCCCTGGAGAATCCCCCACCAGCCTGTGCACTGGGAGGAGGGGATGGAGCCTTGGGAGGTTCTCACCCTTTACAGCGGGGAGGAGCCTGGCCTCTCCTGTTCCAGGGTGGTCACCCGGAATTCAATCTGTGAGATGGGGGTCTGTTAATAAAAACCCCTCTTGCTTTGCTGAGAGTCTTTTTCCTTTTCGCCCAATAGATTCTGTAACCCATAACCCTTCAAAGTGTCTGCACCCCTAACTTTCCCTGCTCATGTGACAAGAAAGCAGTTTTTTTCTACAATAGTTAAGAAGTCAGTTAGCATTAGTGTTCTTTTCTCTCTTTTTCTTCCTCTTCTCTTTGGCAGTGTATTTTTTTAATTTTCCAATTGCAGCATCTGTCGGCGTTAATACTCATATTCACCATCAAGTACAGCATTTTTCGGATTTCTATAGCTTGAACTTTTCTCTCTTGGTGGAGGGATGCAGAGGTGGGTGGGGAGGGGAGATCAAGTGAACCCAGCCTGGCTCTGCTCTTACTTTCCTGAGTTGGAAGCCACAAGTTGTCCTGAGGAGGCTTTGTTGTTCTCGTCACTCCTGACCTCAGCAGGAATCAAAGACAAAATAATTGAATGATAAAGGAAGATGGAAGCAGCTATAATCAGCTGTTCAGTTCCATTAACAGGAAAAGTAGTCCTCAAACTCTAAAGGACATAAGAATGACCTAGCATGCTAGTTAAAATTCATATTCCTGGATTCTTCCACAGACATTCTGAGTCCAATGTTAGGTAATTTTTAGTTCTTAATATTTTGGTTGATCACCAGTATAGCACAAAGATTAATACATTTATAAAGAATTTTTATTACTCTTTGGTAAAGTTTGCCACCCTCAGGCAGCCCCAGAATCATGGCTCAGAATTCTTGGCTTAAAAAATGAGCCACACCATCCCCACACCTATGTATGACTCTCAGGCAGGCATGTAACATGAACAAGCTTTGGCAGTGGTATGAGATTTATTTGTAAATTGCCAGTGTCAACATAATTCTTGTTTCATTGGCATTGCCTAATTAAGGAGTCAAATCTCACTGTGGTTTGTTCTCTCTGTGGTTTCTGTAGGGTTGGGGAGAATGCTTCAGAAAAACGAACCCTCTTCTTGTTTTGACTGTCTAAGGAGTTAAAAAAAAAAAAAAGCCTGTCATCTTTCTGAATTAGGATATAAGACGCCTGCCCTGAAGTTGGCAAATCAGACTTCCACACGCATTGCCTTCATTTAGCCAATAGCCCGCTCTGAGTGTGTATATTACAATGTGCAGTTTCATTCATCAAGGGGATTTCGGGTTCCAGCAGCACGCAGCCTCCAGTCTTGAGTGACTCCTGAGCTTTGGCTCAGCAGTAACTCCTCCATAAAAACAAGTGTGTGCATCTGACTATTAGAAGAATTCATGCTCATCCAGGTAAGGATAAACTGGAGAAAATATTCCTTTTTCCCCCCTTGGGGTGTTTTTGAGATTTTAGAAAAATTGATCCTCTCTTTGAGAAGAGCTCAGAACTATTTGTCTTAAGTTTTTCCATCCAGACTGCTTTATCATATGATCCACTGTCTTACCCTTTTCATGTGAAATCTACCCTCTTCAAAACATAGTTTCATTTTCAAATTTTAAAAGATAAGGTTCCATTTTCCTTTTTGTGCATGAAATTTTAAAAATTAAATCACCACAGTCACTACTGGCTTAGAAGTGAGGTCTTATTTTTAGGAAGTATACTTTTGAAGTTCAGAAGAGGAGAAATCTATGTTTGTATTTGATTTATGAAACACTGATTGTTAGATATGTGCCAGACTTTTTCCTGTATTAAAGACTGGATTTTCAGACATACTACTCAATCTGCTCTGACAAAGACACTATGAGTGCTCTCTTTCTGCCCCTTTTCTCCCGATCTGTATTCTCATGGTGGAATCAGCTCATCTTTTTTCCTTAGGCATGTGGTTTAGTCTGTGTACATTCAGCACAGTGGCAATTTTTCTTGAAGAAGTGACTAAGGCTTCTTGGATGAATTCTGTCTTTGAAAGAGGTGGTAGAATTGCATCAGAAAGGCATTTACAGTAAATGGCTACCCCCTCTTCCTGTAATGACCGCATGTGAAAGAATGCATTAATTCTTGTTTTGAGGAAATGAGAGTTGTAGAGTTCTATGAAAAACTCCCTTTTTGTCATTAATTAACCAGGTTTGAATGTTCACATTTTAAGAAACAGGCTCATTTTGTGCTATCTAAATAAAAGTCAAAAAGATACAGCTTTCCACTCATGTTCTATGTGGAGTAATCAGTCATCTTGAACTCAAAAAGAGGAAATTATGTTGAACATGGTTATAGTTAATGGCATAAGCCTAAGTTAATTTTTTAGAGTCTTTTTTAAAATATTAAATAACTATGCTTCTTAGCTGTGTTGCTGATTTGTCCGTCAGGATTTGATTCTCAGTGTGATGGAAGATGAAGACTGAAAGGAAACTCCTATAGATTATCTGGCCAGGAGTTCTCAGGGAAGCAGTACCATTCTCCTGGGTGACAGTAGAAATGAGTGAGGTGTTCTGGTGGTACAATGAAGGAGTCTTGCTCTGTTGTCCAGGCTGGAGTACAGTGGTGCGATCCGGCTCTCTGCAGTTTCCACCTCCTGGGTTCAGGCGACTCTCCTGCCTCAGCCTCCTGAGTAGCTGGGACTACAGGCTTGCACCACCACGCCCCGCTAATTTTTATATTTTTAGTAGAGACAGGGTTTCCCCATGTTGGCCAAGCTGATCTCAAACTCCTGACCTCAAGTGATCCGCCAACCTCGGCTTCCCGAAGTGCTGAGGTTACAGGCGTGAGCCACCATGCCTGGCCTAATGAAGGATATTTCATGAGTGAGAGCCAGAGGCTTTATATGTCCCCCAGTAAAGACATAAAGAATTGCCCTGTAGTGTGCATGGCTTTCAACTGTCCTGTTGGATATCCATGTAGTGAAAGATCAGTTTATAATTTTCTGAGCCTAAACTCCATTTTTACATGAAAATGCAAAATAACTTTTGCATACTTTCAATATACACAGAATATAGTCTTTGTCATTCTGTGGTCCACCTACACACTTCTTTCATTTTCCTGCACTTTTAATATGGAAAGCTTCTAATTTGACTTCTCTTAAATACAGTCTTGTTCTTTATAAGTAAGTTACAAGCATCTATTTGATTACATAGATAATTGGACCCAAAAATTATATATTGAAATGTGAAGTATTTTTATTACAATTTGCTTTTCTTTTAGATTATCTTTTATGTTACATTTAGGATATTAATGTTGTAAAGCTGCATATACAGTAGTTAATATTATCAACACATTTTAGAATAGTAAACGGGTCTTGAAAATTTTTTTTGTGTCATAGAAAGAGGGCTTTGAGACTAATAGGTAGGGTTTTGAACCAGTGAACCAGTCTCTGTCTCAATGTTTAAGGAAGGGGAGGGTATGCAAATTACCCAGATGGGAGAGATGCTTACCTTCTTCATGAAGCTCCTCAGGGAAGATTTTACTTGAACCTCATTAATTTGTTTTAGTATTTTGAAATCTTCATATTAAGCTAGTTCTTCCTTATTAATATTTTTTAGGAGTTTTCATATGTCACTCTAAAACATGACCTAGTGCATGCCTGTAATCCTAGCACTTTGGGAGGCCAGGCAGGTGGATTACTGAGGTCAGGAATTAGAGACCAGCCTAGCCAACATGGTGAAACCCTGTCTCTACTAAAAGTACAAAAATTATCTGGGCATGGTGGCAGGCACCTGTAACCTCAGCCTCTCGGGAGGCTGAGGCAGG
>PVKP010020192.1:0-23610 GCA_004027715.1 Plecturocebus donacophilus | reverse complement strand
GAGGAGTTAAAAGCAGACTCATGTTTTCTTGAATAGCGGACATGGTGGCACTGTCCCTTTGTCATGAACATAATGCACATTTGCCATTTCAAACTATTGACAGTACTGTAAGATATAACACATTTTAGGCAAGGTATTGTCTATATGGTAGATTAAATAATTAGAAATACAAAGTCTGGGCACCATGGCTCACACCTGTAATCCCAGCACTTTGGGAGTCTGAGGCCGGTGGATCACTTGAAGTCAGGAGTTCGAGACTGGTCTGGCCAATATGGCAAAAACCCATCTCTACTAAAAATTCAAAAATTAGCCAGGCATGGAGGCAGGCAGTTGTAGTCCCAGCTACTCAGGAGGCTGTGGCAGGAGAATCACTTGAACTCGGGAAGCAGAGGTTGCAGTGAGCCAAGTTGGCACCACTGCACTCCAGCCTGGCTGACAGAGTGGCATTCTATTTCAAAAAAAAAAAAAAAAAAAGGAAAAAAGAATACAAGTGTGAGGTTAGGGTACTCACGCATGTGCACACATAGTGTCCCTGTTGTTTGAAGCTCAATTTTTAATTTCACTGAAATTTTTCTTGTATTTTTGTTGTTGTTGTTATGTGGATATAATTATTTTCAGATATTTCCAGGAATGCTAATAAATTGGGTTTTTTTTTTTTTTTAGTTTTTTAAGAAAAAAAAATCTTCTCTTTCCTTAATATTCTGTTTCTTCCAGTCTTTTAGAGAATCATCTCCCTTTTTTTAGTTTTGCTTGGGAGTGGGGAGGCTATAAGGTTTCTTCTTTCTTATAGAGACAGGAAGTAATCATGAAAGGAATAATTGTTGATATATAGACTTTTCAATGACTCTTCTCTGTCTACTTCTTTATCACTTCTGTCACATACAGTTCTTACTTTTTCTAAGTCTGGAGCCTCTCTGGGATCCAACTCAATAAAGTTAACAATTCACTGCCTTGGCAGTGCCCTCTCAGAACGCTCTGGGCTGTAAGCTGCCTCCACTTGGCTTCATTGGTCAGTACTCTCAGCACATGTGGCTTCCTGACATTTCATGAAATCTCTCAGGCCCCTGAAACTTTCTGTTGTTGTGGATGTATATACCCCTTTTATAATTGTGGTGGGGTCTTCCAGGTGCCCTGACTACTGTCTTGAAAGGAGAAGTACTTTCCTTCTTTTTTTTTTTTTTTTTTGAGACAGAGTCTTTCTCTGTTGCCAGGCGCCCAACTGGAGTGCGATGGCACAATCTCAGCTCACTGCAACCTCCGCCTCCTGGGTTCAAGCAGTTCAGGAGAAGTACTTCCATTTGTTGATTTGTCAGAAGTGTATCTGAACAAGTAAACTAGAAATACCTTTAGCCAGACATTTAGCCAGGGAAAAGATTAGATGGAGCATGATGACTACAGTGGGTATTGGGGTTTGGGAAAACAAACCCTCACAATTACTGGGTTGAGAGGAAACCATAGGCTGATATTATTATACAAAGATACGCTCTCCAGCCAGTGAAGACATAGCCATCAATCATAGAGCCCCAGAATTGGAGCTTTTAGCTTTGTTGCTGGAAGGAAGTTGCATCTTGTAAAACATCCAACTTAGTCACTAAAAAAAAAAAATCTATAAAAATAATAGTAGTTGGCTGGGCGCGGTGGCTCACGCCTGTAATCCCAGCACTTTGGGAGGCCGAGGCGGGCGAATCACAAGTTCAGGAGTTCAGGACCAGTCTGGCCAACATGGTGAAACCCCATCTCCACTAAAAATACAAAAAATTAGCCAGATGTGGTGTCAGGCGCCTGTAATCCCAGGTACTCAGGAGGCTGAGGCAGGAGAATTGCTTGAACCTGGGAGGCGGAGGTTGCAGTGAGCTGAGATTGCACCACTGTACTCCAGCCTGGGCAACAGAGTTGACATTCCGTCTCAAAAAAAAAAAAAAAAAAAAGTAGTGGTAGTTGTTCCTGATTTTAATACAAATTCAATGTGGATATGCTTGCTTAATTTCTTCCCTGCCCTTTGGTGTAAGAGTTTCTGAGCAAATCTCCTACTCTTCCCTTCTGTACTATTTATTTCTTGGGGTATACACCCTCATACCCCTCTTCTTTTTCTTATAAGAAGCAACTCACGTTGCTTTCCCATTTCCTTTGTGGAAAAAAGCTCCAAACCCTTATTAATTATCCCTTTGTCATGTTCTTCAGGTCTGTCCTGAAAGTGTACAGCGGACACTGTGAAGATGGGAAAAGTTAGATGTTGACTAATTAGTTGTTTAACTTCTGTGACACAAGTGGTATCCATTTGTGTCAGAGGAAGTCTGAATTGGTTTCTAGTCTCACACTTCCCTCATTTTACCTGGAAAGCAGTTTGTCAAAAATCCCTGGAGATCTTTCCCAGAGGCATTCCACAGTTAGGGCCAATTGCTGCAACATGATGGAACTTTTAGATTCTTGTCAGGCCCAGCCTCCTTTCTAACACAATACTAGGAGGCTAGAATCTACCTCTAGAATTTGCAAAGTAACACTGATGGATGTTAGCTATTTTTTATGTAGCTGCTTAGGGACAATTGAAGATAGTAAGGGTGATGAGGACCTCTGTACCCCTGTAAGTTGTTTACCAGCTTAGAGCCTCCTGGATGGTTCTGGATCAAAGAGCAGGTCATCTGGGGCCATGCCCTTGGAAGCAGAGATGGATACTAGTGAAATGTACTTAGCTCTGAGGGTGTGAGCTCCCAGGCAAGCAGAACACACTTGTGATTTTATTCCTGGTATTGGCCACAATATATATCATTAGCCTATGCCAAACACCCCCTTTCCAACCTTCTTTCTCCCACCTGTTTCTCATGACTTCCTAGAGATGAAGAATGTATCTGGGTACAGATTGTCAGATGTCTGCTGAAAAATGGTGGGCCTAAAAAGGATACTCTGTGACTGCAGGAATGTAGGACACTCCCACACTGGTCCTCGGACCTGGCATATTGGTTGACTGTTATTGCTGAATGAGAGGAGAACCAGCAAGTTCTTTCTTTTCCTCTAGAGGAAATACCTTGTATGGATTGTCCCCCAGAAAAGAGACAACTAGCCATGGATAGCTGTGAACTGAAGTAATTCAGATACAGTCCCCATTTGATGGGATCTAAGTGTGCAAATCAAATCACATTCTTCAGGGGGGACATGGGGATGTCAAGCCAATTAAGGAAGCTCTACCTTCCCCCCATTTTAATTAATATAAAATGTACACGCAGTAAAATGCACAGACATTAAGTATACTCCTGTTCCCAAAGTCAAGAGATAGAAGATTTCCATCACCAAGTTTCCCCTTGCCCCCATCCAGCTGTTCCCACCCTCACTGGCGGTGTTTCTGCTTTCTATCATTGCAGTCTTGTTCTTGAGCTTCCTCTAAATGGAATCATACAGTATATACTCTTTTGCATCTGGCTTTTTTTCACCCAACAGTTTTATATTGTTGTATGCATCATTTTTGCTTTATTGTTTGGTAGTATGCCATTTTATGAATAGACCCAATTTTAAAATCTGTTCTGCTGTTGACTGACATTTTGATTGTTTCCCCCTTTTGGCTATTATGAATATTAAGCTGCTATGAATGAGTTTTCTCTCACTCTCACTGTTTCTCTCTCTCTCTCCCTTTTGACAGTCTCACTTTGTTGCCCAGGCTGAGGTGCAGTGAGGCAATTTCAGCTCACTGCAACCTCCATTTTCCAGACTTAAGCAATTTTCCTGCCTCAGCCTTCTGACTAGCTAGGACTACAGGGAAGCACCATCACACCTGGCTAATTTCTAAAATTGTAGTAGAAGCAGGGTTTCACCATGTTGGCCAGGGTGGTCTCAAACTCCTGACCTCAAATGATCCACCCGCCTCATCCTCTCAAAGTGCTGGGATTACAGGCGTGAGCCAACACACCCGGCCCACTCTCACTCTTTTTTAGGCTTAATTGCTGCAGCATACAGTAGGTGTATGTTTACCTCTGTAAGAAACTGCCAAGTCATTTTCCAAAGTAATTGTATCATTTTATACTCCATCAAGCAATTTATGAAAGTTCCAGGTGACCCAGTATCTTAATATTCGTATATTGGTGGTTTTTCTAATTTTAGCTATTCTCCTGGATATGAAGTATCTCATTGTGGTTTTCAATTTGCATTTTCTTGATGAATCACATACACTTATTGGCCATTTGTGTGTCTTCCCTTATGAAATGTCTGTTCAAGTATTTTAAGTCTGTTTTTCTTTTGCTTGTTTTTAAATTGGATTGTCTTCCTTATTATTTTGGTTGGTAGGAGTTTTATACATATTCTGGATAAAATATTCATCTCAGAAGTTTATGATGCAAATATTCTTCCAGTCTGTGGTCTATCTTCTATTTTTTAAAGTGTCTTTTGATGAGCAGAAGGTTTTAATTTTGAAATAATTTCATTGATCAAATTTTTTTTTCCTTTGGGAGGCCAAGGCAGGAGGATCTCTTTAGTCCAGAAGTTCAAGAGCAGCCTGGGTAACATAGCAAGACCTCGTCTCTCTACAAAAAAATCAAACATATTTTAAAAATTAAAAAAAAAATCTGTTATCTGTATTTTTTTGTTTCCTAAGTAATCTTTGCCTCCCCAAAATTATGCAGATATTCTCCTGTCCTTTCTGTTCAAAGACTTACAGCTTTAGCTTTTATGCTTTAATTTATGATCTATCTCTAGTTGATTTTTGTATATGGGGTTAAGTAGAGGTCAAGGTTCATATTTTTGCATACATTTTCCAAGTTGTTCTAATATGGATTGTTGGAAAGACTTTTCTTTTTCCATTGAATTGCTTTGGTACCTTTCTTGGAGATCAGTTTTCCATATATGTGTGGGTCTATTTCAAAAGAACCTAAAGAATGTTTGTGTAGACCACATGCGTCAGGCACTCAAGTCTAGGAAATAACAGTTCACGTTGGTCAAGCCTCAAGTGACTGGCATAGTCTTTAACTTTCATATCATGAAACATTTAGGTTGAAGATCACTGATGGACGCTGTATGTAGCAGGAGGCATTTTTTGCTTGTTTTATGAAGCTAACCCTGCTCAAGCCTCCAGAAGGTCCAACATTCCCATGTTAAATGTGATGTTCTTATCTGCACAGAAATAGACTATAAAAAGTGAGATCTAGCCTGAGCCTGCAGGCAACGTCAAGAAGAACAAAATTAACTTCATTTTTCTTATCTGAAAAGTTGGATATGTGTGGATTCAAAATGAGTGATTTGGAACTCATTACAATGAAATGTGGACCAGACAAAAAATAAATACTCTTAAGTAAGACTTTTTCATAATGTAAAGAAGCTTGTAAAAGAAAAAATTATTTTAATAACAAACATATTGTTTGCAAAAGTAAATCTGATTTTCAGCAAGCCTTGTCTATGAGTAGAATCTCTACTTGGAAAGGTTTTTGTAAACGGTTTGGTCGAGCATGTTTATTTGAATATAGAACTTTATTTCTTTTAAAAGATTCCTTGATTTGAAAACCAAAGGCTGAATAGAGTAGGAAATGCACCCAAATTATTCTGTTAGAAAGGTGGAATAAATGGTGATGCTCTCTTTTGACACCTGCATTTTAGGACTTTGATGTGGCTTTCATGGTGTGGTGGTAGAGGGAAGTGATTAGGGCAGGACTCTGGGGCTGGGCTGCTTGGCTTGGAATACCAACTCTGCTACTCACACAGGCAAAAGAATTGACGTTCCTGTATCCCCCGCTAAATGGGGAGAATTAAGAGTACCTGCCTCAGGGTTTGGGTTAAAGTATATAAAAGGCTTAGAGCTGTGCCTGGTTCACAGTGAGCCCTATGTAACTGCTGGCTGGCAATAATATATTAACTTTACAGTTAAAGAACACCAAAAAAGGAGTCAGTAAAGGAAAAGCGTATAAAGCAAAAGTGCATTCCACTCTCCTGTGATTCGGCTGTCTCACTCTTCATGATAGACTCCCCAGTTGGCTGAATCGGTCAGGTTTATCATTAATTCCCATTCTCTCCCAAAAGGATGTAGAATGAAAGGGTCTTTTTGAGCTCCTTGGGAGATGCATGCTCTGAAAATAAGCAGGGATGCTTCATATTCATTACCAGAATTATTTGTCTCTACAAAGGACTTTACAAGGAAAGACACGTTTCAGATTTATGTCTTCCTCTCCCCTCATTTGAAATACCACCTTCCCAAGCCTGTGTTTGGACTTGTATCTTTGGGCTCAGCTCCTGGCCCCTGTTTCTGCTTTCTCTAGCAGTTTCCTGGCAAAAGCAGGAATGAGAGCCGAGCCTGTGAGAAGTGGCCAGGACAGGCCTCTCCCGACTCAGGTTCCCCACATGGCTCGGGCAGGCAGGAAGAGCCTGGACTGTAATTACCTGCTCACATTTAATAGGGTTGACAGTGCCAGAAACAAAATCAGCTCAGACCAAACATGAAGGTCCGTTAATGTGCTACTCATGATGTAATTTCTGTCAAAATCCCATTTTGGTGGCATAGACAGATGGGGTTTGACTGTAGAATGAAGAGGGATTATGCTGCATGTTGTCACAGGAGGGCCATCATGTTCTGTGTAGACCACTGTCTTTCTCTGCCGTACATATGTGGTGAAGGCCTACAGAAAATTGATGTCATTTACTACAGCTGACTTCATGGTCTCACTACATGGAAGATGAGACTTCTCACAAGGCCTGCTCAGCGTAGTCATGGTTTTATGTTCCTAGTGTTGTTTGATAGATGCCACAGATGCATAGAGGACAGGGATGTGGCGCCCATCACTTGGCAGGCGTGAGAAACACAGTTGAGGAAGCAGCTTTCTGCTCTCCAGCGGCTGATCCGTGCCATCCCAGGGCCCCTGCCTCTCCCAGCAGCTGTGCACACACTGCCCACTCTCCACCTCCTCCATGTCACTACTTATTCTCAGTAAGTGGCCGTCCCTCTGCTGTCACGGAGGGAAGAGAGGCCAGAAGGTAGACTCATTCAGGTTCTAGCTTTAAATCAGCACTCCACTCCTGGGCAAGGTGGCTCACGCCTATAGTCCCAGCACTTTGGGAGGCGGGCAGATCACCTGAGGTCAGGAGTTTGAGATCAGCCTGACCAACACGGAGAAACCCCATCTCTACTAAAAATACAAAAATTAGCTGGGTGTGGTGGTGCATGCCTGTAGTCCCAGCTACTCTGGAGGCTGAGGCAGGAGAATTGCTTGAACCCGGGAGGCGGAGGTTGCAGTGAGCCAAGATTGTGCCATTGCACTCCAGCGTGGGCAAGAAGAGCGAAACTCCATCTCAAAAAAAAAAAAAAAATCAGCTATCCTGATCTGTACCTGCCTGGCTTTCTTTGCCTCCTGTTTCAGCGGAAGAGGAGTCCTTCCTCTCGTCCAAGGCCCTGGACCCCATCCCCTTCCCTCTCACCTTCTCCAAGACTTTCTGTCTCTGGTGGTGCACTTTTTATTCCCCACTGACTTTCTCCTGCCAGCACCGAAACCTACTCAAGTGTTTCCCATTTTAAACAACACGGTATCACCTTGCCTTTCATTACCTCTCCATTCACTTCTCCTGCCAGGGCCAGCCTTTTGGAAGAATTGTCTCTAATTACTCCCTCCCTGTCCTCACTCCTGCCCACCCCTCAGGATGAGCCAGTCTGGCTTTTGTCAGACTCACCAAGTGGATTCTGCTCTAGCCAAAGCCAGGAGTCACCCTCCTCTCTTTCCAGATGCATTTGGATTCTTGTCTTCCCCAGCCTCTCAATGGTGAGCAGGGTTTGATGTGTTCCCCTCCCTGACCTTTGAAGACCCAGCCTACCCTTCTTGCTTTTTCTTCTCGTCCTTTTTAGGTTCTTTCTATCAGTCTCTAAGCTCCCTACTGATACTCCCATGCCCACGGACATCTGCACTTGGATATCTTGTTGGCACCTCATATCCAAGAAGTTCCACATTGATCCAGGTACCCAAGCTTGAAACCTGTGACTTACTGATCCTTTCTCCTCACCTTCAGAATCCAGTTAGAAGGCAAATCTGGTCAAAATTCTGCCTATCAACAGTTTTCAAACACATCTACTTTATCTGTCTGTCATGTCCTTCTTGGTCACCATTGCTTTTTACTTATATAAATAGATTAGCAACCTTCTCCCTGCTAAATTTCCCCTAATCCATTCTCTCACTGCATTCAGGACAATGCTTTTAAAAGCATCCTCATCCTGCTCCTTCCCTGCTTCAGCTCTTACCCATTTGTTAAATGTCCTGTACCCACATTGATGGGGGCCTCTGCAGAGTGTGTGTTCCAGCCTGTGCATGACCAAGTCATCACAGCACTAACAAGTTCATGGGGAGTTGGAGAAGAGAGTTGCTACCCACTCTGCAGAGCTTCATGAAAATCCCAACTGTAAATCAACTACTCCTGCCCTGGAGCTCTTGGTCATGGGCTTTGTATCCCTTCCATCCTTCCTCAGCCTTTCCCATCTGTAGTAACCCTACCCTATTTTCCCCTCTTTTCTTATTCAGAGCTTCTCAGTTCTTTCCTGAATGTTCTGCTCCTTAAGTTTCATTCCCGTCTTGTCTTTGTTTGGGTTTCCCTAGAAGCAGATTTTGGAAAAGCATGCAATCTGGTCTGACTTCACTACTTAGGAGCTGTGTGACCTCTCTGTGCCTCAATTTCCTCGTCTGTAAGATTCTACTTTATAGGGTTGTGGTGAAGATTAAATTATTTAATGCATAGAAAGTGCTTAAAGCCCTATCTGATCTATAGTGGTGGTCAGTAAAGCTTGCTGTGATGATAACAGTGATTACTATTATTATTAAAAATGTCACTACTTCTGGGTTGCCATCCTCAACCAATCTAGCTAGACCAGATTAGAGCCCCCTCTTACGTGTACCAATAGCACTGTATGCCCCATTTATATTATAATTGCCAGTTTGCTGAAGGAAATACTGTTCATCATCCTGCACCTAGCCCAGTGCCTGGCAGAATTATACAGGATGTACACAAGTATTTTTTGAACAAAATTAATGAACCAAATGACTTGCAGAAAGAGCATTCCAATTATGCTTTGCTTTCTTACCTTTAAATAGCCACCTCTTTAAAAGATAAAACATGTCCAGGCTTGGTGGCTCATGCCTCTAATCCCAGCACTTTGGGAGGCCGAGGTAGGTGGCTCACCTGAGGTCAGGAGTTCAAGACCAGCCTGACCAACATGGTGAAACCCTGTCTCTACTAAAAATACAGAAAAATTAGCTGGGTGTGGTGGCACATGCCTGTAGTCCCAGCTACTCAAGAGGCTGAGGCAGGAGAATCGCTTGAACCCGGGAGGCAGAGGTTGCAGTGAGCTGGGATCATGCCACTGCACTCCAGCCTGGGCGACAAAAGTGAAATTCCATCTCAAAGTAAATAATAAAATAAATAAAATATAACACAACAAACAGAATAGAACTCTCCCCCAGGGGCTTGTCTTTAGATCTGGCATTTCTCAGTGACGTTGGGCAAGCCTCTGTAGACATCCATATCCTGGAACAGTTCTGTCTGAGAGCTTCTGTATAGCCCTAGAATTGTTTAAATCTGTGGTAGTAATGTGGAATGGATATCGAGTACATTTTAAGGACACTCAGAGTTTCCCTTATGCTTATATTTTTTCCTGTTAGTTAACGAGAAAATGTCATCATGTTGCTTGGATTTGTAGGTTCTTTCCTAGTTGTGGGGAATTTTTCCAAGCTGGCTATTAAGAGAGGGTCTCAAAAAAAACCATGAAGAAGTCGGGAATATTATGTTCAAATTAAACACAGTGTCCTTTCTTATTTTCACTTTTGATCTGGACTTTCGCTTCTGAGCTGACTTCTATAATTATATTGAAAGAATATAGTCTCAGAAATAAGGTCATTTTGTTGCTTACACCATTGACGCTCCCTACACCTTTCTGGCATGCCAAATCAGAAACTTATTCAGGACTTCTAATTCTGACGTTTTTTTCTTTCTTTCATAAATTTACATATGAAATACACACACATACACGATTAAGACTATATCTATCTGTAAATACAGAGCCTTAAAATAGATACGTATATATTTTAATTCTGGTAAAATATATAAAAATTACCATCTTAACCATCTTTAAGTATCCACGTCATTGGCGTTAAATACATTCATATTGTGGTGCACCCATCACTTATCATCCATCTCCGGAATCTCTTCATCTTGCAAAACAGAAACTCTATCCTTATTAAACAACAGCTCCCCATTCTCTCCTCCCCCCCTCACCCCACCCCCAGCAACCACCATCGTACTTTCTGTTTCTTTGAATTTGGCTATTCTAGGTACCTCAAATAAGTGACACCCTACAGTATTTGTCCTTTAGTAACTGGCTTATTTCGCTTAGCACAGTGTCTCCAAGGTTCATCTAATGTGGTAAGATTACAACAACACTGTAGCGTGGACGTGATTTCTTTGCTTTTTAAGGCCGAATAATATTCTGCCGTGTGGATATACCACATTTTATATATCCATGTGATGGCCACAGGTTGATGGACACGGATTGCTCCCATGTTTTGGCTGTTGTGAATAATGCTGTTACGGATGTGGGTGTACAAATACCTGTTTTAGTTCCTGCTTTGAGTTCCTTTGGATCAAATGATGTATTGATCCTTCTCTATTGATGCTTCCGTTTTCATGGACTCCTACCTTACTCTTTTGATCATTTACTGTTCCTCCCCCCATCGACCTTTGGGCCATTTTTCTGGTAATGTCCCGACTGTCAAGGTTCTCATATTTCAGGAGGACCCTCACAGAACTGCTGCCTAGAGAAAACAGTTTGACAGCTAAAAAGATGTGATTCATTACCACCTCCTATACACACCAATTCCTGCTGTTTTCTGAAGGTATACCAGTGGTTCCTAAATTAAAAAAAAAAAAAAAAAATCCCTTGGTCATAAGGCAGATTTTTGTAGCTATTGATAATCTGTATTTTGAAGTTTAAGTGTTAATAGTAGCAGCTTCTTGATGTATCAATCCTCTAATTGTGATATTATCTATTTCTTACTATAAAACAGTCTGTGACAATCAGAAAATTTGTAAAGTGTATGTGTAGAAAAATACTACACACAATGGCACTGCCTAAAAGCAACAACTATTAACATTCTGATGCATAGGCTTCCAGTCTCTTTCATGTAAATTTTTACATAGTAAAGATCATATTGTTTTGCACCGTCTTCTTTGCATTTAATAATAAGTATAAGAATTTCTGGCTGAGTGTGGTGGTTCATACCTGAGTAGCTGGGAGACTGAGATGGAAGGATGGCTTGAGCCCAGGAGTTAGAGGTTTCAGTGAGCTTTGATTGTACCATTGCACTCCCCATGAAGACCCCATCTCAAAAAAAAAATTATCTTATTAAAAAGTATTTGCAAATATTTTCATGATTTTATATAGCTGAGAAATATTTACAGAGTGGTAATTAGCATAAATAAATTTTTCCAGTTATAAAAATATTACAGAAAATGCCAAACACCCCAAGATTATAAAGAAGTAATAAAAATCAGAGGTCTCTGCCCTTTCTAAGCTTTTTTAATGTATGCTAATCCAGTCTCGAGACCAGCTTGTCCCTCCCTTCTTCTGCACTTTCTTTCTTACCTGGCAACATTAGTATCATGTTTATGTACGATTTTTCTATTCAGCATTTGCACCCAACATTATATTTTGTCATCTCCAATATCATTAAACATTCTCCAAAATCATGATTTAAGCGTATGAATTTTTACTGTGATCTTTTTAGTCACATGCTGCATTTCACCTTTGGATGTTTGCGTTGTTCTCTATTTCATGCTTTTGCTGAGTATTCCTTTGTATAGTTGTCTTCCTGTGTATCTGTGATGATTTCCTTAGGAGATGTTCATAAACATCTTAGGAGCCAAAACAGTTTTAAGGCTTAAAAAATACATATATAGCTGATATCTTGGAATGGTTGTCTCACCCCACTGCATGAGCTGTCCTTTTTTTGTTGTCTATCTTTGTGATTGGTGCAATGCATTTCGGTGTTTGCTCATGAAATAGAACATTTTTTTCATATTAATTGGCCTTTTATATTTTTGTGTGAATTGTCTGTTATTACATTTTACCTTTTACATTCAAATACTATAAAGAATATTATCCTAGTACAGCTATTTTATTTTTTGCTTTTTAATTTATTTAGAGACATGGCCTCCCTCTGTTACCTAGGCTGGAATGCAGTGATGCAATCATAGGTCACTGCAGCCTGGGACTCCGGGGCTCAAGCGATACCCCAACCCCGGCCTCTGCTAGGACCACACATACATGCCACCACACCTGGGTAGTTTTTAAACATTTTGTAGGAACAGGTCACACTGTGTTGCTCAGGCTGGTCTCCAAATCTTGAGCCATCCTCCTGCCTTAGCCTCCCAGAGTGTTAGGATTACAGGTGTGAGCCAACACACTTGGCCTTTTTTTGCTCACTTTTCAATTCTGTTTGCTGGTTTTTGGCATAGGGGTTTTACATTTTGTTGCAGTTGGATTACCTTGCCTTTTGTTACCTTTTTTATTGCTTCTGTAAAGCTAAATTTTCTTTTCTCATCCCAAATTCAGAAATATTTTCTACTAATTTAGTTTTCTTTTTTTTTTCCTTTTACGTTTAACTCTTTAATCTCTACAGAAGTAATTTTGGTGAATGTTATGAAGTAGGAGTTAATGTTCCTTTTTCTAGACTGTTATCTGGTTCTTGTGTTTATCCAAAATCCCAGTACAGCTGTGACATGAACCAAAACAAGTGCTTTTTCTTATTTTAGTGCCTTGATTTTCCCATTGGGAAAAATGAGGAAGCTGTAAGTACCAGTGGAAGGAACGAGCCAGGGAGATGGACTGGAGCCACCTTAGAAGCTGTGCCCCTCAGCCCGGAACCTGCCCTGTCTGCTCCCAGCTGATGAGTAGGAGGTTCAGCACTGGCTGGTGGGAGCAGCCCATAGCAGCAGTGAGGGTCAGTGGGCCTGCGAGTTAGGAAGGAGGTGGCACAAAGCAAGGGTCCCTGGGTCCTGATTGTTTGCCTTTTCCATGACTAGGATAAGTAACCAGGGCTCAGCTAGTTGGAGAGTTACCGGAACCTCAGGTGACAGTTGTAAGGTAGCACATAGTGAAAAAGCGTCTTAGGCTGGAAAAGTCCAAAATCTTGGGTCTGGTTTCAGTTCACTCACCTATCTCTGTGACATAGCAAAGTCTCTTAACTTCTCTAATTTTCTGATTAGTGATAGAGTTGCAGGAATGAAATAAAAATGGTTCTGATTACTCAAAGATTCATTTACTGATTACTCTTCTTGTGATCTGAATGAAGAATGCAACATCTCTCAAAAGATAACTAATATTTCAGGAAATTAGAGAAATTAAGAGACTTTGCTGTATTACACAGATGATTGACGGACAGCTGAGACCAGACCTAAGATTCATTCATAGAATGAGGGAATTGAGAAGTACATACTCTGAGATTTATCCTAAATAAAGTCTAGGCAAGTGGCTGAGCTAGGTTTGCCATGAATCAATCTGCTGGGTATATTTCTTGGTAACTGGTTCACCTTTCCTTAATTCAGTCAACAAATAGGATATCAAGTTTAGTACGATGATGACGGATGTCATGTAATACCCCATGTAGAAGACTGTATGCTTCTTGCCTTCCCTAACTTTTCTTAATCTACCTTAAGCTTCCCTTCTGAAAGATTTCTGTCTTTCCTATCAATCTCTCCTTTCCCCCCATACCTCTTGTGTTTAAGAATTAAAGGAAGATGAGCTAAGAATAAAGAAATACGTAGAACTGATTCCTGTTACTGGCCCTACCCTACCGTTTGCCCAGAGCCATGGTATAAATTTTTTAATAGGCTGAAATAAAAATATGAATAGTATTTTGGTATTAAGCATTAAATTGATAAAAGTAAAGGCTATGAGATATACCTTCTCCTCAACCATGTTAATTTTTTATTATTGGTATTAATAAATGATTACTTATTAACATATTAATAACAGGAATTGCTTTGAGAAACAAAGCAGCCACAGGCCAAATCTTTTGAATTTCAAATGTTAGTACATTCTGTTCTAGAAAAGTAGAATATGTCTTAAGTAGCTTTGTAAGATGAAGTCATCAGTCAAGCCCATTACACCTTTTAGAATGTTTTAACCTTTATCTCCCACTTTTTTGTTTCTAAACTGAGTGTACTTGGTCTGATATTTGTGGCGTAACTTACGGAACACATAAGAATAATTCAGATACTATTTAATGATGACCTAGTACAAGCTTAGATACCTGAGGGGAAGGTTTCTGTGGCCTTAACATTTTCCTCTTGAAGAATGTATTTGCTGTAATAAAATACAGTAACTACTTGAAATCTATAAACTTATGTGGGGTCTGGATAAATCTGAGCAACTTTCGTCTTTGTGCTCCAGGAACCCATGCACTATATATATAAATAAAGCTTAAGTAAACATCGCTGCAACTCGTGTTTTGTTTGATTATATTAGTATTACCTGATCTTCAAATAATGATGAAAAATATCCCTTAAACCTAAACCATGAACGGATATAAATTTCAGGGAAACAGTTTCTTGGATAATTAAACTTCTAATTTCTCACCGTGCATTACTCTGATCTTGTAATAGTTTTTAAAGCGGTCCTGGGGATTTATTTTTAAGGCGTCCAAATGAATTATTAGTTCTCAAAAGCCATAATATATTCGTGGGTCAATATATCCCCAAAACACTATTTTTTAACTGCTTAGTTTATTTTTCTCAGCATGCTCGTCTGCTGCGTAATTTTCTTTGCTGTGGGTCACATGATTCCTCCCGTCCATAACTCACGCACTTAAAATTCTCACTTCCTGATTGAGCCATCAGATTACGTAAAATGTAAATCAGGCTGAATACCTAAGAGCAGGAATTTTAAGGGGAAATGTCGTGTTCTTTTTCTGTTTTATCATTAACCCTTAAATATCAGAGTGAGTGTCTGCTCCTCTGTTTGTATTTGGAAACGAGAGACTGTTAGGGGTTTTTCTTGGCCCTTCCCTTTCAGATTGAATCAGACTTTGCTGCTTTCATTATAAAAAATAATGTACCAACTAGATAGACGGTGGGAGTGGGATCTTTGCAGGAATGAAACCAAAAGGGTTCCAATTATTGAGAGAGATTCATTTATTTATTAACTCTTTTCATGATCTGAATGAAGAGCACAGCATCTGTCAAAAGGTAACAATCTGATATTTTAGAATTGGAAGTGGCTATTTAGCCTTTCTGCTGCCTGATATAAATGAAAGTAATTTCTAGCAGGCAGGATGACACTTATTTTATCGAGAATCTTACAATCCACCACATTTTCTCAGAGCAATTTTGAAGTTGTCATAGTAACAGCATGACATTTGGAGGGTCTTTTTGGTAGTTCTCTAGCTAGAGTTAATTAATTGTATTAACTCTGGATGTTTTTCCTTTTACTCCTGTTTGACAAACAAGGGCTATAATTGCTCAAATATGTATTTTGTGTTCTATATTTTTTTGTGACTGTAGTTTAAGGATGTGATGTTTTGTAAGTGGTTTCAGTAAAGGTTATCAATTGATTTCAGACACGTTCAACTTGGGTTTTTAATATCTCTGTAAAATTGCACTATCATTGTAGGGCCAGGATTTAGTTTTATTTAAGAAGTGAATTTTGGGAGATGTTCCCACAAATTCAATTGTGGTTTGCTTCCAGTGGTTGCAACTGTCTTTTGCTTTGATTTTGATGTATTTAGAAAAAGAACTGGGGAATGCAGAAGGGAAATGTGTCAGGCTTACAAGAGAAAACTGTTTCTTAAAAAATGCAACAGGCAGGCATAAAATCAAAAGCACGTTCCATAAAAGAAAACAAACAAATTTGACTTTGTGAAACTTAAGCATACAGTGCTGTTTGAAACTCTAAAATATACTTTATACTTTAATATATTCTCCCCTACGAAGATTTGTGGGAACTTTTTATTGGTGGAAAGTAGGTTGGGAACTCCTATTATTAATATTAAAACTCCGTGGCAGAAATTCTTGCCAATACGGCGGTTGGTGAGAAAGGAGGCCCGTTTCTTGGGCAGGGAAGAGGATCAGAAGAAAGAATGGTCTGCACTAGGTCTGGATGGTAGGACCTAAAAAGTATCAGATATACAATGCTTTTGTTTTCTCGTAAAAGTGAACACAGAGATGTGACACTTGTAAAAGATCTCGTGAGTTTTGTGGGTTTCATGCCAAGGCCACTGTCCTTACTGTTGTGTGAGTATTTGTTCAGCTACGGGCGATTCAAGAGAGTTGGGGTAGCAGGGTGTGCAGCCAGCAGCAGGCAAGGTGCTAATGCATCCCCGGTGATGTCAGGAGTTACGAGACAGCGGTTTCAAAACACTGCAGTAAACAAGGTCAAAGTGTCCCGTTTCGCTGGAAGAAGGTTTGTTTTTATGAGCTGGACAGTACATGGATGAAGTAATTTTTCAAAACAGATTTTAAATTTATGCATGTTTTTTTCTTCTTCTTTGGATTAAAAAAAAAATGGCCAGTTGAGATTAAATAATGGTTACATTTTTAAGCAGAGTTATATTTCATATGTTTTTCCAGTCTTGTATTGATTTTTTGTTCTTCAGAGAAGAACTGAAAATAACTTCTGATTTAGGGATTCTTACATGCAGTTGTAGAGAGCAAGACAGGACCCAGTACTCTGAAAACACGGTAAGTGCAAGTCACCATCCCTAGTAAGATATTCCCTCTCATTTTATGCCTTTTACTGTTATTTAGACAGACATTTAAGTACGAGAAAGCTAATGGCGCAGATTTCTGCTGACTGTGTGGCTCTTGTCTGAATGCATTTTCCAACCTTGAACCTGAGAATGCCAGAGAGTTGAGTCTCTGGACATTCTCTGAGCAGATATCTGCTGGCCGCCTAGTTCCTGAGCTAACAAGTGGGTGTCCCGGACTTGTGTGTGTAGTCACAACAGTGGAGGTGCCACGTGGCACCCAGAGGTCGACTGGGGCTACCGCAGGCTTCCCTCTCTCAGAAGTGTGTCTTCAGTGTCTGAGATGAACTGGGAACATGGGGCATCTTGAGCAGTGCAGACATTTGGAGTTCCACGGGAAACCTGGATGTAAGCACTCACATAGCTTTTAAAGTGAAAGCAGGGACCTTGAGGAAGGAATTGCCGTCATCTCTTTCCCGACCTGCTTACTGTGCTGGGAAACAAAGTAAGTTCTGTTTGTTTCTTTGTTAGTCTCTCCTGCGTGTATTTTCTTGCTAACATTATTAGACACTCAATATCTGGCAAATGCCAAGTTTTTTTCCCCTTCATTGGGAAGTAGGATATAGTTCGTTCAGTAATTGATTGCTGCTTTTATCTTTTCTCTCTTCCCATATCTAGTGTGCCGGCTTGCTGTTTAGAGCTAGGAAGAGATTGAAATTTCTTATCAAGGAGAACACAAAAAGTAGTTTTGTTTCTAAATGGCCCAAAAATTTTGCCATGAGGTAAATGACTGACACAGACAAGGCGTTTTGCATGGTGTGACCAGGAGTACCTCCAGCAAAACTGCACCCATTCACTGCCCTGATTTCCATTTAGAAGCAGGCAAAGTGGGTGTCCCCAGGACAAGTGCGAAGGCAGAGGGTCCTTGTGCAGGAACCGTGCAGAAACTGGGCAGGAAGGGTCACAGACAAGAGGCTGCAATCTAAAAACACATCAGGAAATGGCAAAGAACTGTGAGAACTTAAATTAGTGATGTTGATACAAACAGATTTAATATAAAAATGAGATAAAATAGAGACCTAACCCCGTTAACAGCAACTAAACTTTTCTTTCATGTTAGAGAGTTTTGCGCCATGTAGATTTATGGACAATGTGCTTAATTGCCTCTAGAAAATAATGAAGAGGTTTCGTCACCTGCATAGAAGATTCTGTGACATTAGCCTAATTCTGACATGTGGCCCCTGCTTTCCATTTCGCTTGTTTGTTTTTTATGTTGATCCTCTCTCCAGAGACATAGTGCAGATTGATTAACTTTTCATACAAAGTTCTGTGGCTTTTGAAAATGCAGAACAAATAGAGATGAAGAGTGGTTTGTGATTTGTTATTAAATGATTCTTCCTTCTAAATCTAGGACTGATTTTTACTGTAGAATTTTCTTTTCTTTTCTTTTTTTTGGCGGGGTGGTGGGGGCCAACTTGAACAGCAACACCTTGAAGGTAAAAGGTAGGAGCATGACTGGAGTGTGGAACTGGAAAGCAGAAACCAGGGGTCCAACTTCTGGATGTAGTATGGAATGTTGTGAATTTGAGTTAGAGCTTCTGTGTCCTGCAGATTCACATTTTATCTCAAAGTGGTGCTCACAGGACTGGAGGTGGCTGGATTTTATTTGAAACATTCCAGACACTTTATAGGAATATCTGTGAATTATTAATTCAGGAAACATCTTTAAGTATCTCCTCTATGTACAGCATTGTAGTCAGAGCTATAATTGTTTCACCATTACATTTACAGAAATTCAGTTTATAAATGAAAAATTAAGAACAGTTTGAAAGAAGGGCGAATGAGCGGAATATTACCATCGAAACTGTCTTGTTAAAGATAATGCCAAGTGAGCAGGACTGTCCTCTTCTGAGCTGCCCCTCCTAATTAAAGGGAAAGGTGGCTGCCATCTGTCTTCTTTCATTCACGGCAGTAGGAGGTCTAGGGTGGAAGGAAGCAACCCCCCATTTATTTTTCTCCCACTCTTTATTATAGTCAGCTTTCTCCCTAGTCAGTGACCCAGAAGGTCATTGATGATCTGTCTGTCTCAGAGTGAAGAGTAGCATAAACACGCTTGGCACTTGCAGAAAAAAAAAAAAAGTTTATAACATGCATTGATCCATTTAAAGTTTTGCTTGAATTATGTCTGAGAGCATTGTTATCTCTGTGTTGGTGTCTCTGCCCTGTTTGCTACCGAGGGCACTACTGGCAGGAAACATGGGGAATTTTACTTTTATTGATTTTGCTTTTTCATGAAAAAATGTTTACACTCCACTGGGCATAATCAGAAGATGGCAGCATGTGGCTATGTACAGGAGACGTGGGGACATACAGGAATATTATTCTTAGGAAAATCAAGGACACCTGTTAATTATGATACATACATGTCATCTCAGGAGAAAACATGAGCAAGGGTGGCAACAGGTGTCCACTGCAGTGGCCTGCTGCAGCTTCTTGGACCAATTATTGAAATAATTCACATTGTTTATCTTTCATTAAGCAATAAGCCTTTTAGCCCTTTTCCTGTAAGAATATGCTGCAGAAGAATTTAGTTAGTTTAGGGTCATGTATTAATAGCTTGGGAAATGTCGACTAGTCTTCCAATAGAATGTTTGCATTTTCTTGCCTCAATTTCCATCTCTGTAAATAGAAAAAGTATGTGCTGCTTTTATACATATTTAAGGGAATATGAAATAAAATTTTCTGTCTTTCATAAGAACTATATTATAACTGAAAAATTCTGAAATCTTCAGTTATTTTTGTTTTCAACTTTTATATGCTTAAGCAAGGTGTTAACAGTCTTCTAAAGAGATTCAGTTGTTACAAACCCGGTTTAGTTCCCAAGTAGCAGATACGGATTTCTCAGAATGTACTGGTTTTTAGAACTCTTTGTGACATAGAAGTGTGGTATTTCTTAAACCCATAACAATATATCTGGCGAGCTCAAATGTGAGAGTCATGTCTGTAATTTCATTTAGAGCTTTTTTTTTTCCAAATTTGTCACCAACTTGCAACAAGCTTTTTTGGGAATGTAGATGTGTTTATGTTGCTGAGTCTTGAGATGAACATGTGTAGGCTTCTGAAGACATTGATACCTGGTTTGTATGATTGGATGATACCTGAAAAGTGGGTCACTTCCTAGTCAGCGAAGGGTACACAGGGCTGAACAGGCAGGACTTTTTTGCTTTTTCTGTTTTTGTTTTTGGGGTGTGTGTGTGTGTGTGTGTGTGTGTACTAATTTTAGATACTCAGCTGGGTACTTGACTGGCTATCCTTTGTAGCACGTGATTTAAATTAATTTGGTTTTACCCATCGGTATTTATTTCAAGGGGACTAAATAAACACATTAAATGTAATTCAAGAAGGAGATGTGAAAGAGAAAAGGAAAAAGAAACACATTAAATGAATCACTTAAGAACTTTCTATCTTCTTTTGACCACGCACAGTGGTGGGAAATCTCTATCCTTTGAGGGTAGGAGGGAGCCAGTAATTAGATCTCATGAATATGATAGGTGATCAAACCACTGATTTGAGTCATTGCTTCATGTTATAAACATGTACTGAGCCAGCTACTACATTTCAGTAGAAAGTACTGTAGATTCAAAAGTGAACAGCTCATGGGTCTGGCATTTCAGAAAGATACAGGTTAGTGAGATAAATGACTAAATAAAGAGGTAGCACTGTAGACTGCTGTACTATAACAGAGGTACACGTGTGTTTTTAGACCCCAGAAGGGGTCAAAATAAAATTTTAGGTGGGGCACGGAGGCTCATATCTGTAATCCCAGCCCTCTAGGAGGCTGAGGCAGGAGGATCACTTGAGGCCAGGAGTTCAAGACCAGCCCAGGGAATGTAGTAAGACCCCCATCTCTACGAAAATGAAATAAAATAAAGACACACATAGTGGTATGCATCTACAGTCCTAGCTACTTGAGAGGCTGAGCCGGGAAGATCACTTGAGCCCTAGAGTTGAAGGCTGCAGTGAGCTATGATCACACCACTGCACTCTAGCCTGAACGACGGAACAAGATCCCGTTTCTGAAAAAATGGATGAGTGAATTAATTAATTAAATTTCAAAATAGAGATTTAATGGAAAAATGAGAATTGTTATGTACATGATTTATGAAGTGGCTTACATAATAGAATTTTGGAAATGAAAGCCCTGAAAAATAGCTTCTTATTTTAAGGATGAACAGACTGGGATTTATTTCTGAAATTCTATAATTCTCAGTCAGTTGTAAGGCTTTCATTATATAATAGACTTTTTTTTAACCAACGGTATATAATAGACTTTTTTTTAACCAACGGAAGTTGGACCTCTTCAAAATGTGAGGTCCAAAAAGATTTTGGACATTGTTTGAATAACTCCCTTCTCCAAAGGAGACTGCTTTTGAAAAATGATTCTTTCTGATATGTTAAAATTGATTATTTTTGTCACCCTGAATGCACCAAAGCATTATATGTCATGTTTATTGCCCAGAGTAGCTGTATAGCCTATGGGAGACGGTTAACTTGAAGCTTTCTTGCATCTGGAAGTAGGGGGAAAGAGAAGGCTCTTCACATCCACTTTCATGTTATATTCTAAAGGGAAGGGATTTCCATCCTGTAGACACTAGGTGACTCCATTGTGGATAATTTCATTTACCGATGATTTATGGATGTTGCTCTGTGCCAGACACTGTTCTAGGAGCTGCAGACATGAAGGCCTGTGCTCCTCAGTGGCACTCTGTAGGTAGTTACAGAGCCACCATCTGCTGGGGGCTTCTCCTGAGTGTGACAGTGTGGGCTGGGACACGATGCTACCCTCGAAGAGCCTGAAGCTAAGATTCTGTGCACAGATAAATTTAGAATAAATGCAGAGATGCTGTAACAAGATGTCTTAGAAGAAAGAAAAACAAAGAATAAATGCAGAGGGAAAGAGAAATGTATAAAAGGTAGATAGACACAACACAAGTTTATAGGAAAGAAAGATTATCTATGGCTGGGATGATCAGGAAATGCTTTATGGATAAAGAAAGGTAATGTTGGACTTGAGGACTTGGAGAGAGAGTGTCTTTGTTCAAGGAAACATGAGCAAAGGCATAGGTAGCAATGTGAAATGCCAGGGTGTGGAGTGGGCAGGAATCGATCTGCAGTTGCCGGGCAATGGTGTGTGTAAATGACCAAGGAGAAGATCAGGTAGCAAAGGTCCTTGGAGGCCAGAACCCAGAGGGCCTTGCATGGCACGTGACTAAAGGATTTAAACTTAAGTTACTGGGAACAATGGAAGAATTTGAGTGGCAAGAGTCCCTGTCCTGAAGAGGCCTCAGTGGGGATCAGCATGTGGGTGGCTCTGGACTGTGAAATAGCCAGAGCTGGGAAAGCCTTTTAAGAGCTGCTGTGATGGTCCAGGAAGGAGGTGGGGAGGGCCTAGGTGAGGGGAAGGCCACTGGATGTAGAAAATGAATTTATGAGATGGGATTTAGGAACTGCCTGAATAATACGCGTTGCCCGATAGGAAGCAAAATGCCCCCAGACTTTTGAACCCAGGTGCCATTCATTATTTCTATGCCATCTCCCAGGCATTATACAGCTATTATCTCATTTAATCTTCTCCTAATCCTGTGGGTTGCTATTTTCATCCTCATAACAGAGATGAGAAAACTAAGGCTCAGAGAAAGTTAGCAGTTGGTCTAAAATTATACCGTTAATGGGATCTAGAACAGGGACTTCAGTACAGGCATCCCTGACTCCCAAACCTGTGTTCTTTCTACTGTGCTAAGCTTAGAAGACAGCGGACGTGAGAGTGAAGATGAGCTCGGTCCACGCTGTGCGTGTTCAGTGTAGGTGCTGGTGAGATTCCCACCTGGAACTGTCCATCAAGTGTCTGGAGACACAGAGCCGAATCTCAAGCACATTGGGTGGATTGAAGGTCAAGGTTTAAGAACCATCTGCATCCTTGTTTATTTATTCAGCAGCTATTTGTTGTGTCTTCAGGGATCAGCTTGGCAGCATGTCAGGTCAGGGAAGTTCAAGCTCTCTTGAGGGGAGATGTGGTTCTTAACATGAGACTCTAATGATGAGGACCCAGATAAAATGTGGGACAGCGGCATATCCCAGGGTGGAAATAGCGGGTACTCAGGCAGAGCAAGAGAGGAACACAGTGTCTTTAAACCGAAAACCACGTGTGGCTGGAATGGAAGGAATAGTTGCCAGGAGGTCAGAAGAGAGTTGAGCAGGAACCAGAACAAGAAATGCCTTGGAAGCTATGTGAGGCTTGGAATACACCTGTGAAGAAAATAGCTTCTTCTGAATTCCTTGCCTCGATCATGGTCTCCAGTAGAAAGTTAAATGGCTGTGGAGTCTAGAGATTTTTTCCTTCAGTGTGGGTATCACCTGTTCTGAAAGGATGGTATAATGGCTCATTGTATCAGCTTGGTGAGGCCACAGTACCCAGATACTTGGTCAAGCATCCGTCTAGATGTCGCTGTGAAGGTATTTTTTTTAGATGGGGTTAACATTGATATCAGTAGACTTTGAGTGAAACAGATTATCCTTTGTAATGTATGTAGGCCTCATATATAATTAGTTGAAGGCCAGAAGAGAAAAATACTGAAAGAAGAAAACGTCCCTAAAGAAGATGAAATTCTGTCTCTGGACTCCCTTCAGGCTCAAGACTGCAACGCTGGCCTGGCACCCTGGCTCACACTGTAATCCTAGCACTTTGGGGGCTGAGATGAGCGGATCACTTGAGATCAGGAGTTCAAGACCAGCCTGGCCAACATGGTGAAAACCCATCTCTACTAAAAATCATAAAAATTAGCTAGGTGTGGTGGCACATGCCTGTAGTTCCAGCTCCTCGGGACAGCCATGAGAATCACTTGAACCCATGAGGCAGAGGTTGCAGTGA
>PVKP010020191.1:0-41151 GCA_004027715.1 Plecturocebus donacophilus | reverse complement strand
GTCAGCATGTATCTCCAAAAGATAAAGACTAATTTAAAAAGCAAAATGTGGGCTGGGCATGGTGGCTCATGACTGTAATCCTAGAGCTTCGGAAGGCTGAGGCATGAGACCACTTGAGGCCAGGCTGGGCAACATAGTGAGACCCCCGCCTGTATGAGATATCTTTAAAAATATTAGCTGGGTGTGGTAGCACACACCTGTAGTCCTAGCTACTCTGGAGGTTGTTGTCCTTTCCTAGAATTCCCATATCTAAAATACTATCTTCTAATCTGAATTCCTTATAGCACTCTACAACCTCACCCTAATCCCAAAGTATTAAAAAAAAAAAAAAAAGCCTGAACTAATGAACAATCTGGTGTTATATAACTTACACTGAGCGCATGTAAAGGCAAATGTATCTCAAAATTCTAGAGTTAAAGAAACAAACAAACCACCTGTGACTGGTCAGCATACACAATACCTGAAAGCCACATCAAATAACACAATTTCAGGATCCAGTGTTTGAAAAGGACACTGGATCCTGAACAGGAGGCTTGTTTCCTTAAAGCTTTCTTTATTAAATTAATAATTTTAAATGTGATTATATTTATACAGTAAGCACTGGTATACTTGTGAAGTCAGAGGCCTCAAATTTTAGCTAGATACCAATTATTCCTTTGTTGTTTTTCATGAAACCAATGAAGTCATGAAAATCAGGTGTTACTAATTCTAAGTAAAGTTCAGAGAGAGTTTAGAGAACTGATCAAATGCTTGTAACAGTAACAACCACTTCCAAAATAAAGGCAGCATTTACTGGATGCTTATTTTGCACCAGTCACTGTTTCTTTAACCACTTTTCATGCATTAGCTTATATAATGCTCACAAGGTTAGGAGAAAAGTATTATTCCTATTAGGCCAAAGAATTAAACTGATCTTGGCCAAAGTCAAAGCAAGAAAACCACAGCTAGAATCCTTCCATTCTTAATCACTATTTCTTCACCATTTGGTATAACTTGATTTAGTTTTTTTTTTCTTTTTTTTTCTTCTTTTCAGAGACAGAGTCTCGCCTGGTCACCCAGGCTGGAGTGCAATGGCACGATCTTGGCTCACTGCAACCTCCACCTCCCAGGTTGAAGCAATTCTCCTGCCTCAGCCTGCTGAGTAGCTGGGATTACAGGCATGCACCACCATACCCGACTAATTTTTTGTATCTTTGGTAGAGATGGGGTTTCACCATGCTGGCCAGGCTGGTCTTGAACTCTTGACCTCGTGATCTGCCTGCTTCGGACTCCCAAAGTGCTGGGATTACAAGTATGAGCCACTGTGCCTGGCCAGTATTTTTAAAATCTATATAGATATTAGAAAGTGATGTATTGATGAAATAAGATAACTTTAAGATATTGTAATTAGGAACAAAAAAAAGCATTTAATATTTAACAGGTGTAAGACTTTAAAGTTTTAATATTTAAAACACATAAAATCAAGTAACTTGGATTTTAAATGACAAAGTTAAAAAACAGTTAACATCCTTTCTAAATAACATACATTTCAAGTCTAAGGACAAACCATTCAAGAAATGTTACTTGATGAGCTCTCTACTTCAAGTAGCACCAGTGTTCCAAGTGTACCTGAAATCCCCAGAGACAAATATGGCCTGGCATTTCAAGAGAGAGAATTGTGGCTGGGTACAGTGGCTCACACCTGTAATCCCAGCACTTTGGAAGGCCGAGGCGGGTGGATCACCTGAGGTCAGGAGTTCGACAGCAGCCTGACCAACAAGGTGAAACGCTGTCTCTACTAAAAATACAAAAGTTAGCCTGGCAGCCTGTAGTCCCAGCTACTCAGGAGTCTGAGACAGGAGAACTGCTTGAACCTGGAAGGCAGAGGTTGTAGTGAGCTAAGATCACATCACTGCATTCCAGCCTGGGCAATGAAGCGAGACTCAATTAAAAAAAAAAGAGAGAGAGAGAGAATTTTTACTAGAGAAAGTCTCTTATCTCAAACTGCTTATAGTAAGCCAATTCTGGTTCCAAAAAAAGAACAGAAATGTCCACGTTCCTCTTCTATAGTGTAAAAATATTAGTTACTGAAAAATCTAGGAGATAGTTTTAGTAAATGAACTAACTTAAATGCTTGTACTAAAAGGGGAAGTATCATGACAAAATATCACTGAAAATTCATGATGACTCTGTTGAGTCTAACATATAGGGACAGGGAGAGAATCAGCTGGAAGACACTAGGATAGAAGCTCAATTTTTCTGACTATACCCAGCTTCATAAATTTCGCTTACTAACCATTCAAGTATTTTACATAATTATATAACAAAACCTAATCCCTGAAAAACCTGAAAATGTAACAAATTAACCTCACTGTGTATCAAACTGGTGGCATAACCACAGAGAAGAACTATTCTAGGTGGGATTTCAAAATACTGTAATCTGACTGTATACAGTCATGTACCATATAACAACTTTTCAGTCAAGGATGGAACGCATATGATAATGATCCCATAAGACTGTAATGGTGCTGCCCTACACAGGGGTACCATTTTTTAATCTTTTATATGGTATTTTTACTTTTTCTTTTCCATGTTTAGATACACAAATGCTTGCCATTGTGCTACAACTGCATACAGTACTCAGTGGTCACATACTGTACAGATTTGTAGCCTCAGAACAATGGGCTATACTATATAGCTTAGGTGTATCATCTAGGTTTACGTTAGTATATTCTAGATGTTCACACAATGATGAAATCACCTGACAACACATTTCTCAGAAAATATCCTCATCATTAAGTGAGGCATGACTATCTCCATCTCTAAAGGGATATTCCCTAAGGGCAAAAAGATGTGAGAAAACAAAACAAAAAAACACTTTCCATTAATTGTATTGTTCTGTCACTCTAAAACTGTTGTGTATATATTATGGCACAAAGCAAAGAGAAATTACATTGGTATTAGTGAAAACTGAGATTCTGGGCATGGGGAAAGGGAGAAAGATTAGGTTTACGTAAACACCACGTAGTACTGAGTTTGAAATAGAACTTTTAAAATACCAACAACTGATATTTTAAAAAAGAAATAAAACATTTTTAAACTTTGTCCACTAAAAAATCTAGAAACAAGACTCAATCCAAGAGCAATGAACACTCCTACCATCCACACTGTGGTTTCTAAGTACCACTTCTCATGAAAAAAATTAAGAGGTTTTTGCACAAATGGTTGATTCCAGGTTTGGGGCAAAAAATGTGCAAAATTATCCTAGAACATCTAGTAATACTAGGAAGCAAGGAACAAGTGAGGAAAATTTTAAGAACAAATCAAAAGAATTTAGTAGCCGACAGACAAAGGTAGGACAACCTGAATGTCAAAAATAGTGACTGCCAGACTGAAACACATCAAACATGTTTAAAGCCATGAGTACACAATAGTAATACTTCAAAAAGTGGGCAAAGGATATGAACAGACACTTTTCAAAAGGAGACATTTATGCAGCCAACAAACATATGAAAAAAAGCTCATCATCATTGGTCATTAAAGAAATGCAAATCAAAACCACATTGAGATACCATCTCACACCAGTTAGAATGGTGATCACTAAAAAATCAGGAGACAACAGATGCTGGAGAGGATGTGGAGAAATAGGAATGCTTTTACACTGTTGGTGGGAATCTAAATTAGTTCAACCATTGTGGAAGACAGTGTGGCGATTTCTCAAGGATCTAGAACAGTAATACCATTTGACTCAGCAATCCCATTACTGGGTATATGCCCAAAGGATTATAAAACATTCAATTATAAAGACACATGCACACATATGTTTATTGTGGCACTGTTTACAACAGTAAAGACTTGGAACCAATCCAAATGCCCATTAATAATAGATTGGATAAAGAAAATGTGGCACATATACACCATGGAATACTATGCAGCCATAAAAAAGGATGCCTTCATGTCCTTTGCAGGGACATGGATGAAGTTGGAAACCATCATTCTCAGCAAACTGACACAAGAACAGAAAACCAAACACCACATGTTCTCACTCATAACTGGGTGTTGAACAACGAGAACACATGGACACAGGGAGGGAAACATCACATGTCGGGGCCTGCTGGGGGGTGGAGGGGCTAGGGGATGGATAGCCTAGGGTGTCCTTACCAGGGGGTGGGGGGATTGGGGAGGACTAACATTAGAAGAAATACCTAATATAGATGACTGGGGGATGGATGCAGCAAACTACCATGGCACGTGTATACCTATGTAACAAACCTGCATGTTCAGCACAGGTACCCCAGAACTTAAAGTATAATTAAAAAAAGAAAAGAAAAAAATACTTCACGCACATCTTTACATATTGCTAAGTTATCAACTCATTACTCTGAAAACTGGTAATAACGGGGTAAAAAATCCAAGTGCTTATCTTACCTTTGGTATATCAACTATCTTACTATGGCCAAATAAAAATGAGGGTGCATATTCCAGACAGTAAATGAAGAAGTGATAAAATGTCTGGTACGAAGTAAATAATGAGATAGGCCAGTGATTCTCAAAAAGTGTAGTCCAAGAATGGCTGAAGTCCTCTAGATTCTGTCAGAGGGTTATATGAGGTCTTCCATTATCCAACTAATTATTTGTGCAAGGCCAGATTTTCTTCACTCTACCAAAACAACTTATCACAACAAATTAAATGCAGAAGCAGTTATGAGAAAGCAGCTGTCTTCTATTAAGTCAGATACTAAAGAGATTTGCAAAAATGTAAAATGCCACTTAAAAAATTAGAAATATAGTTATTTTCATAAAAAATCACATTACTTGTATTAGCAGGTTTTATTATTTTAAATAATTTAACATTTTTCTCAGTTTTAGTTTCTAATATGGCAAATCTCAACATAATCCACACAAATGAAAGCTCTTCGGGGTCTTCAGTTTTTGAGACCACAAAGTTTGATCTAGGCAATAACAACAGCTGCTTAACATTACATAGACAAGCAGACATTATGTAACTTTTAATGGAAATACATGGTCCTATTATAAAATATGCTTGCAATCTATCTAATCACTAATTTACACGAAATATAGGTGGGGAAAGGTTATTTAATAGTGGAATTTGCTAAATTATGATCAAACCTTCAAAATCCAGAGTAGGAACTCTACAAAACAATACATTTCTTCAACAAGAATCCTACACAGAAAAAAGAGAGAGAGAACCTATAAAAACTCAAACTTAACAATCAGTTGCAATGTATGGATATCCTGATCAAATGGAACTTTTAAACTAATAGTTTAATAAACTCTAAATAAAGGGAGTCTATTTTTCTATTTTGTAGTATTTGGAATTTTTTATAATAAAAAATTTAAAAATTAAGCAAATCTATACCTACACCTTCCCTTACTACCAACTAATGGGAAAAGAAAAAAGGCATTCTAAAAAAGGCAGTCATTTGGAAATGGGGGTTCAGAGAAGTCAACAGATAAACTGCAGCACAGGAGACTCCGGAATCAGAAAAGCTCTATAAAGAAAAACTAGGTTGCTACGCAGTGACTAAAAATCTCACAGTCCTCTACAATCATGGTAAGCATATAATTTATGGTCCATTTTCTAGAGTGAAAGGGGTACTATTACTAATTATGCTAGGACACAAGGTATAAACCAGGACTATCTCAAAGAAAGTAAAACATATGGTCACTATCTGTAAAAGATTAATTATTATTATTATTTTTTGAGACAGAGTTTTGCTCTTGTTGCCCAGGCAGGAGTGCAATGGCGCAATTTCTGCTCACCGCAACCTCCTCCTGGGTTCAAGCTACTCTCCTGCCTCAGCCTCCCGAGTAGCTGGGATTACAGGCATGAGCCACCATGACCAGCTAATTTTGTATTTTTAGTAGAGATGGGGTTTCTCCATGTTGGTCAGGCTGGTCTTAACCTCCTGAACTCAGGTGATCTGCCTGCCTCAGCCTCCCAAGTGCTGGGACGGCAGGCATGAGCCACCTCACCTGGGCAAAAGATTAATTTTAAAATTAATTTTCACAACAGATATTTAACACAATCCTTTGGGGGTAACTGTTTGCCACAGAAACATACTCCATACTCCCAGTATTAAAGAGTTTTTTAAAAATGAGGTGTGCTATAAAAAAATTATTTTTCATTTCCTTTGGCTGGCATGGTTATTTCATGAAGTAGGATATGTTTATTTCTCTTCTTGTTATTCAGTATACTATTGCAAACTTCCAGCCATTCCTTTTCATACCAACTGTTCATCAGAAACTGTAAGAGGAAGGTTACACCTTCCTAGAGCCTTGCTTCTCTAAAAATAACATGTCTTCCTCTGGGACTCCACACGTGGCCTAGGGTTTAAGTAAGAGTGGTATGGCTATAGTAAGTTCTCCATTTTTTATTTATTTGAGACACAGTCTTGCTCTTTCTCCCAGGCTGGAGTGCAGCAGTGTGATCTTGGCTCACTGTAACCTCTGCCTCCGAAGGTCAACCAATTCTTGTGTCTCAGCCTCCCAAATAGTTGTGGTTACAAGCTCATGCCACCATGCCCAGCTAATTTTTGTATTTTTAGTAGAGACGGGGTTTCACCACGTTGGCCAGGCTGGTCTCGAACTCTTGACCTCAGGTGATCTGCCTGCCTTGGCTTCACAAAGTGCTGGAATTACAAGTGTGAGTCACCACGCCTGGCTACAGTAACTTCTGAGCTCTGTATATGATGTTAGTTCAATTTTCATATTTTCTGATTATCAGTAAATATCTGGCTTTAGTATATTTACATAATATGCCACTATATTTTTAAAGGTTTTTATACATTGGGTAAACTTTGCAATAAAAGTAGCCCAAATATTAAAATGTGTAACAATTTGGTATGTAGACCCTGTAATTTTTAGCTTTATCCTAAAATGTGCATTGACATGTAAACCTATGACTATTTTGTTCTACTACTAAGTTAGGACATTAAAGTTCTATTTGCCACAAACACTAAACTTGTCTAGAAAAAAATATTTTAAAAAGGATTTCAAAATTTTAGACCTGCCCTTACGTTTTCCTCAGATCTGTTCTTAAGGGATTCCACCAAATAGATTTCAGGCTGTGGGCATAAAGACATACTTCCATGGCTGTAGCAGTTTGTACCATAGAAATTGAGAAAATAAAAATTTACGCTTTCATATAACCACCTAATGCCACATTCAGCATATAATCAATTATAGTGTTTCAAAGGCCCTTCTCTTTGTTCTGTTTTAGGAGGTTAAACTCTTGTCTTTAGAACTAGGAAGTTTTTTTTAAATGCGCCTTTTGATTCTTCCCCAAATGTTGTCATAATAAACACATTTATTTTTCAAATAACTCTATCTGATTGGGGCTCTTCTCTATCAATCTGGTTTCTCTCATAAAACAAGTCAACTCTCAACAGCCTATGTTAGTAAGAAAAAATGTAAAATAAGCACAGAAGTCGTCTAATTGCCAATAGGTCCTTCCAGGTTCTTCCTTCTAAGTAAAACCTTCCTTGGATACCAAGAATGCTCAAATAGTTGATTATTAACTGCAGATCATCTTCCTTCACAGAAACTGTGAAAGTTCAAATTGTATGTGCTGTGGCATGTACAGAGGTTGGTGGTAGGAAACAATCTTTGAAATGTAAGCCAAAGAACATAACAGGACAGGAATTAAAAATACGATAGAGATAGTGGGGGGAATCCAACCCCCCTCACACAAAATGACAGAAAATGGGCACAAATAGCAAGAAGATCCACCTGGGCATCTATTGAAATTTCAAAATGTCAACATTATTAAATATGCTAACATGATACTAGAACATTCAAACCAGATCATAATATCTAAGAATGATGAAACAACTGTCTTACTATATTCAGCAACACATATATCTTATTAGATTACTGAGTTTTATTTGAGTCTTCACAGTTCAGGAGTTGGGAAGGGAAAATCTCATGATCAAAAGACAATAAAAAGGATAAAAAATATAATTTCTCCCTTTGTGGGGGTGATATGGGATAAAAATGGCTTGAAGAACATAAATTTTGCAACCTGAAAAAAGAACTCTTGAAACACGAAAAATTTATATTTGATTAGCTAATTAATTTCACCCCCAATAAGGTAATAGGGTAAACAGACACAAAAGACTAATTTTTAACCTTATTTTAGTAATAAGTCTGATTTACACAAATTAATACTTTCCAATACAAATTGCAGATATTATCTACAGAAGAGATTCCACCTTTCTTCAAGCTAATAATACAGTGGCACCTGGTGGTAATAATGACTGTGTGAACAGCCAATGAAAATTAAGTATTCTTAAAATTTTTATTTTTGTAAGGCTGAGAATCTGAAATGGTTTATCAAGAAAGAAAGTAGAAGATACAGAAATTATAAAATCTCTATCACTAGAGACTTTTAAGAATGGACCAAATTAGCTTTGTATTTAAGTACATATAAACAAGCCCACAACCTAAGCATAATAAAAATCACATTAGCCCATCCAATTTTCCCCCTTTGTCCTAGTTTCTTTTTGCTGGGAAGAGGCGTTGTGAGATAATAATAGCAGGAAATAAGGTGGAGCGGCTGCACAGGCAAGATGAGGTACGGTGCTTGTGTTTCACCTCCATTCTAGCCTTGAGCCTCAGCCTAGTGAAAATGAAATTAGCTGTTTGGGGAGCCCTAACAGTTATCAAAATCTTTGGAATAAAAATGTGGTCCCTTACTCTCTCACTTTTGCCAGGAACTTTTTAGGGCCTCTAGCAAGATCCAGGAAATAGGACCAATGGAAGCTACACTGAAGAGATTTCTGGGAAGAGGGAGGGTGCAAAGGATGTTTAATACTAGCAATGTGGGTCATAGCACATGCAGAGAAAACTGTCTGGTATAGAGACTGGGGCTTGACTAGATGGCTTCTATTTTAGTCCCACAAATTTATGGAAATAATCCATGTGAATAAATTATAAAGAAATGACTAAATTTCTGCAGTGATATAAAATATAGCTCACTAGATTTTGTTTTAACGCTGTTGCTATTTTACTGATGAGAAACTTCTAACTAATTGCAATAATAATTACTCAAAATTTATTTTTTAGTTCAAAATATTACATCATTACTGCCAAGACCATTACACATAAAAATATAATGTTAAGTGGAAACATATCCAGTTTTCTTTACACAAAACTTGGTCAGGCTTGCTTAATATTACAACATGTACTAAAGGCAGTTTTTTGCTTATTAATTAGGTTAAAATATCTCTGCTTTGCTAATCCATGAACAGCAATTAGCATTCCAGTTCCCTTTATTGTTGCATGGAGTACAGACAGAAGGGAAAACTTTAAGGCTAGTTTAGTAACATTGCAATATAGGTGGTACCTCAATCCAAGCAACAAATGTGCTCCTGGAAAACTGTTCAAACCAATTATTTCTAAAAATTAAAGTCTCTTAAAATACATTAAACAGTTTTTAAAAAGCTTGTCTTATATTCCTTCATAAAAGAGAAATCCTATCACAATTCAAATAATTGCCAGCTAATTTGCCGGTAAATGAAATTATTTTTTAAAAAAGAACTGGCACAAAATATTTTTAAAGTAATTAAAGTGTTGTTCCGAACACCGATCCTTTAACATTTTAATGAAAACTTCAACAGGGACCCAAATTTCAAAATATTTCATTATGATTTTGCTTCAAAGGACCAGATAACAGAAAGATCTTTTCCAACTCTATGATTCATATTAAGTCTAATAAACTGGATGCAGCCATCCCCCTTGCATGGGAGCTAAGCACAAATGTATCAAAGATTGCCTAAACTAAAAGGTGGGGGAGGGAGTAATCTCCAGGGAATATCAGGTTCTCCAGGAACTAAGGATGAGGCTGAAATAAAAAGTAGCCTGTCTTCAGTTAGCATTTTACATGATGGCAATCCAACACATGAATGCTGTAAGGTGCACTCCATCTTAATTAAATAAAATTGTTGACAACAATATGCAACTATTGCATAAAAGGAAATAAATTATTCTCCATGTTCTGGTTCAATCCCAACCCAAATAAATACATTGTATTACAATGTGTTTTTATTCAGACAAATGTTCTTTTCCATTTCTTAATGAGAATTCAGCTCTATAATGGGTTTACTGGAAGGTGACTTGTACTTGGGAGGATGCAGAGGGTGGGATTTATTTTATTTTTACCTATACAGAGCTTTAGTTTTTTTTTATTTTTTCTCTTGGTGAGAATCGGTCCCTACAAGATACTCTGGAATGTATCAAATTTGGGGTTAACAGTACCGGAGATGACTTGTACTTGGGAGGGTGCAGAGAGTGGGATTTATTTTAATCTATACAGGGCTTTAGTTTTTTGTTTTTTTTGTTTTTCCCTTGGCGAGAATGGGTCTCTACAAGATATTCTGAAATGTATCAAATTTGGGGTTAACAGTATGTGGTTGGCAAAAATTCAATGCTTGAGTGGGAACTAAACATGATTTCTTTAATTGTATGCCAAACTGAATAATCTCCCAGGGAAAAGAACCTCCTCCTCCTGCCTTTCCTACCTCCTGCCCCTCCCCCACCAACATTGCCTCCCTGCTGTGCAAAGAGCCCTTTGTCCTGCCCCGCACTTATCTAGCTGTTTGGCCATATTGACAGGCCTACTGGAGGCATAATAAGGGAGTCAGTCTGACATAAGCAGCTGGCAATTTGAAACAAAAATCTTCCTTTTCTACTCAGACCAAATCCTGCTGCAGAGGTCTCTGGCTCCTCCCATGCTTCCATCTATTTCTCAAACAGAGCAGCAATAAATTCAGCATTTTTCCCTCCATTAGGTAGCACAAATCAAAAACTTGATTCCCCAGACAGAAACCTATTCTGTATACATTCCTATAGCTACTGATTTTTGTGATTCATAACACAGGTCAAAAAGTGTGTACACATAACTAACACGGCTAAGGCAATGCTTCATATTACTTCAAACTGCCATGAAAGCTCTGGGAATCCTTATACCACAAGGAATCCAGAAGAGAAAGCAGCAGCCCAACCGAAGCAACAGACCTAAACATCAGGCAAAACTGACCTGATGTAAAAACTTAGTGTTTTAAAAATACTAAGACATTATTCCAATAAGCAGAAAATTCCTTTCTATGTCTTCATATCAAACATACTTAATGTGACCTTACATTAAGTAAGGTATTCCCTCAGGTATTCAGCAAACAAAATCAATATCATGGAATAACCGAGTGAGGCACGATGGGATTACAAATTGCTTGCTCAGTGAGGGCACATAAAAAGCAGACTGAGCTTACCTTCATTGTTTCTTTATTATATCCCATAGTTCCCTTCACTAAATGTTAAAGACTTTGAACACATTTTGTCCCAGGGTAAGGGAATTCTCCAATGTAATGCTTTCTAACAGAACCTTCCCTTAAAGTTACTGGGTATCTTTTACCCAATTCATAATTAAAGATATAACAGGACAGTTTCATAAGACTGATTTAACAAAATGTATATAGGTAAGTGAAGGAAACTATAGTCTCTCCACCTTTCACAAAGTTCCCAGAATTCCAACCACAAGAGAAATCAATCATTTTACCACATATTTTGGAATTTTTGGCAGTAAGGAATGGTACCAATTCCTGCCCATCATAGGTACACTACACTTGTTTTCTAAAGCGTACCTTTGAAAGGATATTTTTAATTATGACTACCAGTTATATAATACACATTACACATTTTGCAGTTTTATACTGGCCAAGAAGTTTCAGTTTTCAACACCTGAAACACAATTTTTATAAATAAAATTTACTGCTAGACCTTCTAATTTCAAATTAAAGTGATGAATCACAAGAGTTTAGCCAAAAATTATTTTTAAAATTTTATTTTATTCATGATCCAGCTCCTCTCTGATAAAATGTATCCAATAGTCATTGACTGCTGCCAACTATGGCCTAATGTTTCACAAGTTATTTCAATATGAAGAGGATAAAGCAAAAGTGGTTACCTGCAAATCTGTACTTTGCACTTTATTATACCCCATTCAAAGGTAAAAATGAAACAGTCATTCTTCCCAGAAAAGCCAGAATAATTTCAGAAAGTCAGTTCTTGGACACAAAAAGGTATCAAAAACTATTTAAAAAATTTCAAGCGTATTACTTAAGTAAATCCTTTTATGAAAAAAGGGCCTGTATGATCCTTCAGAAAATGATTTTCTCAAAACCACAAAAGGTTCCAAACAACAGGAAATTCAAGCGAAAAAGCAACTATTTTATATGGTAACTTAAGCCACATAGTAAAAAACTACAAACATTTCTATCTTAAACCCTAAGTATGTCAAACAGCCAGTACACATGAAATCGTATTTATCTGATATTGCATTTTATCTATGTGATAGTAAAAAGAACTGGAACCACCTAAAATAGTATCCTTTAAAGGTTCTGTTTCATTGGTCTGCTTTTATTACTGGGAAAACAATGTGAGCCACAGTTGTGAATGACAAAACTCATTTTCATTCTTTTTGGTTCTCTGCCACAAATGCCAGAGTCATACTACAAATTATAGATGTTTGTGGGATTTAAGTAAGTTTACACAAAAATGAACAAACCAAAATTCTTAGAGGAAAAAAGTATAAGATACAAGAGTCTTAGGGGAGAAAACAGCACATAGTCATGTCTAATATTGCATATAATTGGTGGTGGTTCTCCTTCAAGTATTTCCATGCTCAGATTGTTTTGCTTAATCAGAGATCATCCTAATGTTCAGGAGTTGTGGGGGAGGGGAGATCACCTAAGGGGCTCAGAGGCCATCTTCTCAGTATCCTGAAGTAGACTTATTCGATTTCTGCATATTTCTTCTGGTCTGTCCTACTTTTCAGTTGGATCACAGCCAAAGACATATCTTTGTGATGTCAGAAGGCTATATCCAACATGCCTATAATGAATCCATCTTACAAGTTAAACTCCAAATAAAATATCGAATCTGGAGTTTATTACTAATACACAAGAAGAAACATTTATTTAGAAACCACTATAAAATGGCAGCTCCTTTTAAAGAGTCCAAGGTTAGTAAAATGTTTAGCAAAACATCTACAAGGTAAATATAGTCTAATCGACAGGAAGAAAGCATGCATATAACAAAAAAATCAAAATTGATTCAATGATTAAAGAGATGGAGGAAAACATGACATGTCAGTTGCAGGAAAAAAATTCCTGGTACTTTTTTCCCATTGTGGTTACCAGAAAGGTCCTTAAAATCATTACTTTGGTTTTTAAACTGATTCAAAAATTAAAACTCTAATGGAACTTTCAGTCCTATCCAAGCAAAAATCTCTAGATAAAAAAACAGAAATCTACCAAAAATCAAACAAACAAAAAAAGAAAGTCTTTAACTATGATCCAGTTTCCAGATGCCAATATCCATAAATGGATAGGTTATGAATTGCTAATTCCCATCTCCCCACCAATAAAAAGCAAACCAGCTCAGCAGTGAAAATTCCCAGGAAAGCAAGGTTTCTTCTTAGTCCTGAAGCAGCCATCGCCTAAGTGCTGCTCCCTGCAGCCAGCAGCATTAATGGACGCTGCACTGCTGTCCTTCCCTGGAGACAGCAGCCAGCACTACTCAAGCTTCTCACGTAGCAACCAGAGCTCCAGAGCCAACAGCTGCTGCTGCCTTGTATACTCACCCCTGTGATCCAACCCAAAGAACAACCTTCTCTTTACCCCACCCCCACTCCTTACACACACTTTTTTTTTTTTTTTTTGTACCAGTCCTCTAAGCCAGAAGGGCTGGAATTATGCTTTTAGAAAGAAACAATTCTAAGGTCACCCTTTTAAGCCAAGGCCTTTTATCAGAAAAACCAACATTTACCGAATTCTAAATATCCATTTTAATTAAGCCAGCAGTTTAAGAGTGAAGATTAAGCTTTGGTCTTTTGAAAGCCAATTTTCCAAGCACTCTACAGTCGAATTTAAATTTGCAGCTAGAAACAGAGCCTTGTCATGTCCTACCAACGGGCATAATTCATTTTTCTACACATAATGACAGTCTGAGTAAACCTTAAAGACTCCAATCCCATAACAGGCCAGAATTTTTGGCTACAGAAGAGAACTAATGATCCTGCGAAAACTGGAAGAAATCCAATAGAAAAAAAATGCCCTGTGTCCTCCAAGAAGCCCAGAAACCTCTGATTATGTGAGTATTCTCTGCTTTAGTCCTACCTCAGATCCCACACATCTAAAATTATCACTTAGAACTTTCTCTGTGACCTAAAAACGCTAAATAAAATTAACAACCAAAAAATAATTTCAAATAGGGAGTACACACTCTCCTGAAAAGCTCAGCACACTCCACTCAGCTGGATCCTCCCCAATCACAAGCATAGCTATGCAACATCTGCCCAACAAAGAAATGTAAATATGACCTTGGTCACAAATATGTCATCTAAAAACAACTTATTTAGTCAAGTGATGAAGGGAATTAGCAGAGAGCTTGGGAATTCGTTCAAGTACCTATGTGCACGAAGAAAATTGGAGAAATGAACTAAATATAGACAAAGCCCAGTGGAACCCAGAGGTCTGGGCAAGAAATGAGTTACTGGTGAATACATTGCAGAAGTAACATGAGAAAGCAGAAAATGCAGGTCATACACGTACCCCTGACCCAGACCAGGAAAGCTAGCTACAGCATCCGTATCCAAGAGAAAGACCACTGACGCCCAAGAAGTGAGACAAGCAAGGGCTCTACAGAATCAATTAGCATAGAAGGGGCTTTCCCAACAGTTAAACTTTCCCTCTCACGCGATTCACCTACTTGAACCAGGGCTCTTTCCCACCCTCCTCTTCACATCCCTGACTTACACACAGAGGAAAACAGAATTCATAAAGGGTAAAATTTTCTGCCTTTGAAGATATTCTCACTACATCGCTCTCCACGCCCAAGGCAAGTAAAACGACACAATCTGGCTCAACTCCAGGCTCGAACCCTACACATTCAATGAGGCTATCTCAGACACGCTGGGGCACACGCCACGGGAAGCCAGAGAACGCGAGGTGGGGGTGGCGAAGGTAATGCCTTTGGGAAGCAGCCATCTGAGGTGGGAAGCCAGAAAACGAGAGGGAAGGCGTCCAGGAAGATTACGGAGGAGAGGATCGCGGCCCCTAGAGCGATCAGAGTTGTCTGTCACAAGGCCGCGAGAACGGGGGTGGGGAGTGGGGACATCGGGGAGAGAAAAAAAAGTATGCCTGTGTATTTCGAGCGGAGGGCAGCAAGAGGCCTCTCCTCAAGGGAAAGGTAAACGTGGAGTAGGCAGTTCCCAAGAAAGGGGATGAAGAGGCGTGGGGGGAGGGGAAGCGTCCTGACCCAGGAAAGACATGAAAAAGGGAATGGGGTCGCCTATATTAGAAGGGGCCTCTCTTCCCAGTAAATAGGGGTGCTACCGTGTATGTGAGGCGGCGAGGGGAATGAGAAGGGGCAGCATCCTCCTGCTAAGAGCTTGGGGAGAGCCAGGCCCATGACCCAAGGAGAGCAAGCGCGGGGAGACGGAGGAGGTGACCCTTCCCTCCCCTGGGGCCCAATCGTGAGGGCCGGTCTCTTTTCTGTCGGACCCTTACCTTGTCCCAGGCGCTGCCGGGGCCTCGGCCCGGGCTGCGGCGCACGGCACTCCCGGGAGGCGGCAGGACTCGAGTTAGGCCCAACGCGGCGCCACGGCGTTTCCTGGCCGGGAATGGCCCGTACCCGTGAGGTGGGGGTGCGGGGCAGAAAGGCGGAGCGAACCAAAGGCGGGGAGGGGGGAGGGCCAGGGAAAGAGGAGGGCCGGCACTACTGTGTTGGCGGACTGGCGGGACTGGGGCTGCGTGAGTCTCTCAGCGCAGGCGGGCGGCGGCCGCCCCTCCCCCGGCAGCAGCGGCGGCGGCGGCGGCGGCGGCGGCGGCAGCTCAATCAGCCCGCTGCCCGAGCGGAAACGCCACTGACCGCACGGGGATTCCCAGCGCCGGCGCCAGGGGCACCCGGGACACGCCCCCTCCCGCCGCGCCATTGGCCTCTCCGCCCACCGCCTCGCACCCATTGGCCCGCTCGCCGCCAATCAGGGGGAGCCGCCGGGGCCGCCTAGAGAAGAGGCTGTGCTTTGGGGCTCCCGCACCTCAGAGAGCCTCGGCTAGGTAGGGGAACGCAACTCTGGTGGGAGGGGAGGTGCGGTGGACTTGGGGGATGGGTGGCTGGGGTGACCGACTGGTGGCTTGCGGGGGTTGCCTTTGCCCCGGCAACATAATGTTTGGGAACATAATGTTTCTCTGGGAGAGAAAGGGGTGGTTGGATGCAGGCGGGAAGGAAGCCCGCCCTGCGGCAACCGGAGGGGGAGGGAGAATGGAGCGGAACATGCTCAAAACCGGACGGAGCCATTGCTTTCGCAGAGGGAGGAGCGCTTCCGGCTTGCCTCTTGTCGCTGATTGGCCGCTTCTCCTCCCGCCGTGTGTGAAAACACAAATGGCGTATTCTGGTTGGAGTAAAGCGCCTGTCAGTTACAGCGTCTGGAGTGCGCAGCCGCCTAACGACTCTCGCGTTGCCCCCTGGGTGGGGCGGGTAGGTAGATGGGGTGGGGAGACGCTGGGTGTGCGGGCGCGCCCGGCTTCCCGCGGCGGGAGGGGAGGGTCAGTGAAAGTAGCTCAGGTGTGGGCGTCCTTCTCACCCTCCCCTTCCTTCAGGGGAGTCGTTTTACCCGCCACCTGCTTGCCTTCGACACCTGATTGGATGCGGAAGCTGGGGGACCGGGCTCATGCTACTGGCTCGAGTCCCACGTGAACGAAACCACTGCGCGGGGCGCGGGGGTGGCGGGGAGGCGGGCGTTGGTACGGTCCTCCACAAGGCCCAGCGCCGCAGCGTCTGGCCCCCGCGCCCCTGCGCAACGTGGCAGGAAGCGCGCGCTGGAGGCGGGGGCGGGCTGCTGGTCGAGAGTTAATGGATGGCGGCGGCCGCGGCTCCGCCCCTGGTGCCCGCCGCCTGAAGGGCAAGACAAGCCCGACTTGCTTCGGGCACTCATGGGGGTAGGGGAGGAGCGGGGGTCCGTCTGGCTGGTTTGTAGGTGGGAGGCGCATGTTTTCCAAATACCGGCGCGAGCTGCAATCCTGAGGGAACTGCGGTGGAGGAGGCGGAGAGAAGGCCGCACCCTTCTGGGCAGGGGGCGGGGAGTGCCGCAATACCTTTATGGGATTTCTCTGCTGCCTCCGGTCTTCTAAGGACCGCCCTGGGCCTGGAAGAATCCCTCCCTCCGCCTTCCCAGCCCCCCTTGATCTCGTCATCGTCTCCCTGTCGAGTCGCTTCTCGATTATGGGCGGGATTCTCTTGCCTAGGCTTAAAGGGGCTAACTTGGTACCTGGGCGTTGCCCTGCAGCGGAGTGAGCAGGTGTAAGATTTGAGGGGCGAGTCGGGTTATCTTCCCACGGACTTCAGTTGGTGTGGAGGTTGTTGTAATAAGGGTGGAGTAGGGAAATAGAGCCTAGTCATTCACCTGGGGCTGATTTTATGCAACAAGACTGCAGATTATCACTACCTAAGATCGTTTTTGGAGTATTTTTCTAGAAATAGAGATAAATTAAGGCATGATCACCTGAGTTTTACACCATTTGAGACCCTTCCTGCACTACCAAAGTATAGCACCAGATTAAATCTTAATGGAAAAATTTTAGCCTTTGCTTCAGAAACCAATGCTTCCCTCCGTCCACCTCTCTCCCCAGGCTCTCCCTTCTGCATCCCTACCAGGCATCTTAGCAACTCTCACTCATTCGTTGATCCCATTTTTTTATTTGTTGTGCTTGCTTATCCAGTATTGAGACATATCACTGGCTTTCTCTTTCTTGATCTTGGGTAGCCTGGTGATTCATGAAACCAGACAGATTGGTTCCACCACAAATTAAAGCTTGAGCTGGGGCTTGACTCTTACCCAGCAGCACTTTTATTCCTCGCTAGTTCACGTTCTTGAATGTTTACCTTGGTTTTAATTTTATACTTTTTCCTTAGCTGGGATTCTACCCCGACCCTCTTCACAGTCCAGGTGATCTTGACTACTGCTTTACAGAGAATTGGACCTGAGGTTAGGTAGCATCTCCCTTTCTCTTCCTCTAAATACCTCTTGAGCCATCCCTTCATTTCTGGTCTCATCAGTTAGTAACTGAGCTCAGATGCCAGTATGATAGCTTCCAAATTGCTCTCTGTTTAGTGTTATCTTCTGATCCATCTTACATCTTGTCAGGAAGATTGTCTTGAAGGAAGATAGAGCCTGAAAATGACAGATGAAACTCCATTACTGGTTTGTATTGTAATGGAGTAAACTCCATTACTTGCTTGTATATTTCAACATTCTTTGTAAAAGAAAAACGTGAAATTTACAGCAAATTGTCCAAGCCGCGGGACGCAAGGAACCCAGGACAGCTTTGAATGCAGCCCAACAGAAATTCGTAAACTTTCTTAAAATGTTAGAAGAGATTTTTTTGCAGGTGTTTTGTTTTTTAGAGGGGCTCATCAGCCATCCTTTATGTGTGGCCCAAGACAATTCTTGCAGTGTGGCCCAGAGAAGCCAAAAGATTGGACACCTCTGGTTCATAGGTTGAATTCTGCCCTTGTGAATGTGATACCCAAGGTCCCTGGGTAGACTTAACAGCTTTTTCATTTTTCACTGTTTTCCACATAGTACACAAACATTACCTCTCTCTTGAAGTCACATGGAATACATTGCAGTTACCCAAATCTTAGAGACATTATCAGTGGGGTGGTTCTTTCTGGAATGCTACCCTTGCTGCTTTTAATCCTGCAGATTCAAATGTCATCCCCTCTCCCCTTTGGTCATGCCTTTCACGGTCTGTTGTCCTGTGAGCCAAACTCCCCTATTCAAAAGGCAGTTTTCTCCTGACTTCTGAGCAGTTTGTACTGCGTGACTCGTAGTACTTCTCAGGTTGTTGTCATTGATGATTTAAGTTATCTTAACTATTCTGAGCTTTATGAGGGGACGGTTTCTTGTATCTTGTACTCCTGAGCTCCTGGGATACTCTAATGTCTAGCCAACCCTAAGTAAATAGAGTGAGCGACATGTTAATGTCTTTACGGTTTGACATTTTATTCATCTTGAGCATTGGAAAAGTGGCTGGTAGGAATAAAGAACTGAATTTTTATTTTTTATCTAATTTAAGTTGCAGCTATGGAGAGTGTTGCTGTAGCCACAGACTTGTTCTGTGGATTACAGGATACACGGACATTGATTGTTTTCTCATTGTACTGAGCAGTAAGGAAATAAAATCTGAAGCTTTTTGGCCCATTAAATTTTATTTAACTGCTTGTTTTATTTTATTTTTTATGTATTTAGCTGAAAGCTAAATCCAGCCATTTTTAAAGATGTGCCTGCCTTGGACAACAATATGTTGAGAAAGCAAGTGTTAATGAGTTTGTATTTCAAAAAAAAAAAAAAGCATAATGAATTTTAGGGAGATGAGATTCCATTAAACTGTTACGGAGTTACGTAAATAAATATAACAACTTTAATGAGGAATAGGTCTCTCTGATATAAATGAACCCAGCCCTAAATTTCAGTCCTATACGTTTTCACTTCTGGGAAACACTTGATTGGAGGAGCCTTAAGCATCATGTCTTCAGTTATAGAAAACAATAACTAAGTTTTATCCTGAGGAATTATAAATTAATACCCACATTTTAACACCAAATGTTTTTTATGTGTTAGTACAGTATGTTACACATTATAATTATTTATTTATTTATTTATTTTTTGAGGCGGAGTCTTACCCTGTCACCCAGTCTGGAGTGCAGTGGCGTGATCGTGACTCACGCAGCCTTGACTTCTTGGGCTCAAGTGATTCTCCTGCCTCAGCCTCCTGAGTAGCTGGGACTACAGGCACATGTTTCCATGCCCAGTTAATTTTTGTGTGTTTTTTTGTAGAGATTGAGTTTTGCTGTGCTTCGCAGGTTGGAACTCCTGGGATCAAGTTATCTTCCTGCCTAAGCCTCCCAAAGTTCTGGGATTACAGGTGTGAGCCACGGCCCTGGGCCATTGAATATCCTTTTAAAAATACATTTTAATTTAAAGTTTCTCTTTAGAAAATAAGACCCTTGGGTCAGTGGTCTTCAAACCTCCTTGTGTGCAGAGACAGTTGTCTTACTTAATGCAGATTCCCAGGCCACCGAAGATGCTGAATTCTTTTGGAGAAGGTGGAACCCCACAGGGCAGGCAGTGTAATTCGGTATCTTTTCAAGTTCATTGGCTTACTCAGATAGAACCCCAGGGCTATAGTATCCCTATTTACCTGCCAAAAATGATTAAAATTTCAGAGAAATTCTTCTCAATTGTACAGTATGTGTCCCTCAATTTTTTTCTCAAATTAACTGTTTTTTCCTCCCCCTAAAAAAAATAACAGAATGGGAAAACATTTTGAAAGGCAAAGAGGAACAGTAATTAATATTTTTGGAAACTTGATCAGGTTTTTTTTTTTTTTAACAAGGGATGTTGAAATATATTTTCAAACAAGAGAAGTTCACCTTATTTTTTTGTATTTCTCCTGCTTAATTGCAGTCCTTAAGTGATTTTTCACTCCTCAGTGCCTAAGCACAGAGCTGGGAGCTCAAAAAATGTTAGTTTTGTTGGTTTATATGTGAAATTGATTCTTAAGTAATAGTTAAACTCACAAAACATATCAACAAGGCTCCTTTTCGGGAGAGACTTCAGGGTCACATTTAACCTACGTCAAGTCTCCTAATATTCTATTCATAGGGGAAACTGATGCCTCCTGGTATCTGAATACATCTATCATTCACTTCTTTGGGTTTCCTGTACTAACCATTGCAATCAGCCTCTTCCTGTGCTTTACTTCCTTGGGCTTTTTGTTTAAATTAACCAGCTACCTATCTCCTTTATCTCCTTTTCAAGTAGTTACATACTGCTTCCTACACTTGTAAGACAAATGTATTAGGTATATTACACACACGTACTTGCATGAGAAAGCTGGTGAAGGTTTTGTGAGGGCGAGTGTGTGTGTATTAGATTTGCAAAAGTTAAACTAGATGGGTTACTTCCCTATATTTTTTGTGAATGGGGGCTTGGTGTAATTATATAATTCTGTTTTGCAACACTAGTTTGACTGTTAAGTTAGTTGTAGGGCACCTCGTTAGGTAGCAAATCCAGAAGTCTGGTGGCGTTGGACTTTGCAGGTTGCTTACTTAAGTGGCATACTAGTTTATATTAGAGGGCATACTTCTCAGGAAGACTTTTTTCTTGTCCATGACTCTCCGTTCTTGAGATTAGATAATATATTGGATTATTAGAGAAGTGTTAGCATTGAATCAAATAGTTTTATTTTATCTAGTCACAGGGTTAAACCTGATGAATTCTTTCTGTTCTCTTATGGAGTGTACTTTCTTAGTGACAAGAAAGACTTCCTGCCTCTGATTTTTTATCTCAGCCATGGTTACATTTAATAATCCTACTTTCCAGCTTTTTTCCTAGAGCTCAGTCATTGGTCACCTTTCGTTTTCTGGTTTGGGTTGTTTTTTCTTTTTTAAACTTATGTAACATTGGCTTTTCCTACTAACGTCGTTGCAGATCATGTTTACAGAATTGGTTATTTCATCACCTAACTTATCTCACCTCTGGTTTATGGATTCTAGTAAACTCAGTCAACAGTCTTTACAGCCTTTTCTCTTTTTACTGACCTTGATTTAAAATTGAATTTCAGACGGAGGTATTGCCTACTATAACAAATAATGGTAACATACTCTAGTGAATACTGTAGGCAAAAGTTAATGGAAACATAGGTAGAAGAAATGAACTAATAACAGTTATTGAATGCTTTTTGCGCACAAAACACCTGTAACTGCAGGTGTGGTGGACATAGCAAGAGAACTAGAAGTAGAGTTTTGAAGATGTGACTGAATTGCTGCAATCTCATGATCAAATTTGAATGGATGAGGAGTTGCTTCTTAGGGATGAGCAAAGAAAGTGGTTTCCTGATATGGAATATACTGGTGAAGTTGCTGTGAACGTTGTTAAAATGACAACAAGCGATTTCGGATATAATAGAAACCTAGTTGATAAAGCAGTGCCAGGGTGTCAGAGAGTTGACTTCAGTTTTTAAGTAAGTTTTACTGGCTGGGTGTGGTTGTTCATACCTGTAATACCGGCACTTTGGGAGACTGAGGCAGGTGGATGGATCACTTGAGGTCAGGGGTTCGAGACCAGCCTGGCCAACGTGGTGAATCCCCGTCTCTCCCAAAATTAGCCAGGTGTGGTAGTGCACTCCTTAGTCCTACCTACTTGGGAGGCAGAGGCAGGAGAATGTCTTGAACCCGGGAGGCATAGGTTGCAGTGAGCCAAGATGGCGCCACTGCACTCCAGCTTGGGGGACAGAGACCTTGTCTCAAAAACAAACAAAAAAGAAAGTTCTTCTGTGGGTAAAATGCTTTCATGCTATCAAACAGATGAAGTCTTGTGAAAGGAAGTCAGTGTAGCAAACTTGTCTTAAGAAATTGCCACAGCCATCCCAATCTTCAACAAGCACCACCCTAATGAGTCAGTAGCCATCATTAACATTGATGCAGGACCCTACAGCAGCAAAAAGATTGTTAGCATTTTTTAGCAGTGGAGTATTTATCAATTACACATAATACTATTGTTTACTTTTAAAACTATTGTATAGTGTAACCATACTTACACGATGCATTGGGAAACCAACAAATTCATGAGACTTGCTTTATTGTAGTGCTCTGGAATTGAGCCTGCAGTGTTTCTTAGGCATACCTGTGTATTTAGTTTGTTCCTTATATATAAAACCCCATTTTACAGAGTAGGAAACTAAGGCTCAGAGTTTGAGCAATTTTCCCATAGATAACATCAGTAAATGGGGGGGGGGGCGGTTAGGGAGTCAACTCAGGTGTGAGTGATGATTTGTATTCCTAACTAGCTTGTGTACCTTTATCTGATGGAAACATTCTTTTAGGGAGTTTAATCTGGCTGTAGGATATCCGATGGGTTGTAGGGGAGGGAGGGATTTGAAAGCAGAGAGACCAGTTAGGTTGTTGGTACTCTTACAGTAGTGTAGGTATGAGGTAATGAAATTTGACCTAACAGTAACAATGGAAGGAAGTTAAAGGATTCAGGAACCAAATGTCAGTTATTGAGTAGAGAGAATGGTCTCAAAACATCACTTCTCAAGGAAGCCTTCCGTGATACCATCACCCCTACTATACTGTATCCTCCATTTGAATGTTGTCAAAAGCTCTTCTCATAATTGTAAATAATAATTGTAATTTTGTTTTTTTCCCTACTTTAGGTTGCTCCTTGACAGCAGGACAATGCTTATGGCTTTATCCATTGCCTAAGCTCAGAGAGGTCTGCAAGGTCAAAACTATTTTCATGATAGTAAGATGCTTCCCTTTTTCACTCATTCTGTCAGTGTGCAGAGGCTACATGATGTGTGATGACATCCTCATTGATGTTAATGAATGGTGCTATACTTGAATTTTCTAAGGTGTGGTTAGGTAGGTTTAGGTATGCATACTTTTTAGAAATTAGTTTTTTCCCCTTTTCACAGGTTTAGAAATAACTCACTAGGTTATGCCTTCAGTAATCTTTGCAACCTCAGTATTGTGCAATTGTTATTTTAAAATACTATAGTCTTTGTGCCTAAGCATGAACATAAGTAGTACATTTTGTTGTGGTGTTTGCAGTCATTTAAATATTTTCCCAAAATACCCAAAATTAAAAATTTTACAACTTTAGAATGTATAGAAGTATACATTTGTCCCTAGCCGGCTGTTCGCCGAGAACACCAAAACCCTTATATAAAATGGCACTGTATTTGCATACAACTTAACACATCTTCCCATATACTTTAAATCATTTCCAGATTTTTTATACTTCAGTGTAAATGCTGTGTAAATAGTTGTTACATTGTGTATTTATATTTGTATTGTTATATTAAATATTTTCTCAAATATTTTCAAGCACGTTTGGTTCAGTCTGCAGATGGAGAACCTGAGGGTGTGAAGGACTGACTGTGCTTATACTTTATAAACGGATGTGTGCATGAACGTGGCTGGACTTGTTATTTGGCTTGTATTTGCCAGGCATCAGCATCAACTAAAGATACTCTTATGTGAAAGCTTGGCAAGAAACACATGTCCTGAAATAATGCAAGTGTGGAATAACTTTTTAAAATCTCATGGTGTATCCTAAATTATATGTTGACATTTGTAAGAATGGTGATAAGGCAGCAGTAGGTAAAACTGCAGGCACCTTGGCAGAAACTGAGGCGGCACCAAACTATAAGTAATTCTTCACTGTCATGCATTTGTGGTGTGGACCTCCACAAAAGAAAAAAATAGTTGCACTCATGAAACGTCCTTGTGAAAGCAGTGACATTTTGTTAAATTTAGATTTTGAGTACCTAACTTTTTGAAATGGTTATGCAAGCTGAATTATCTGCTATTATTTCCTTGGAGTCTAACAACTGGCAGCAGTTGTTTTCAATGAGTCAAAAATCAGGATTTTGGAAAACTTGTGCCTAGTATCAGGAACTTGACAGCTTCCCGATACTTAATGAGATAGTGTTGTTGAATAAGATATGTACTTTTTTGAGGCAGAGTCTTGCTCTGTCACCAAGGCTGGAGTGCAGTGGCGTGATCTTGGCTCACTGCAACCTCTGCCTTACGGGTTCAGGCAGTTCTACCTTAACCTGTCGCATAGCTGGGATACAGGCACGCACCACCATGCCTGGCTAATTTTTGTATTTTTAATAGAGACAGGGTTTCACCATGTTGGTCAGGGTGGTCTTGAACTCCTGACCTCAGGTGATCTGCCTGCCTCAGCCTCCCAAAGTGCCAAGATTCCAGGTGTGAGCCACCATGCCAGGCCCACCTATTTTTTTGAAAAAATATAACACTAAAATATTAATGCATTTGTAACTATAATATTTAAATATTTGTTCTAACATGGTAAAAAAGTGATCTGGGGCCCTCAGTTTTTTAGAATGTGAAGAATTCTCTGAGACCACAAAGTTTAAGAAATGACTACTCTAGCATAACACACATATAAATAAGTACCTGTCGAATGACCTCATGAGTTACAGTGACTCTTGGTATTAAACCTGAATGGCTGGGATAATGGGCATGTTAGGACAGGAAGCAGATTTCCTCAACTTCACCATTGTAACTCATTAACAAACATGTTCGCCTAGGACAAAGAATTAAGGGGCGATAGGGAAGCCTTTCATAAGCAATGTGATACTTTTTGCTATCTTTTTTCTATGCCTATCTTATTAATGAATATTAAGGACTTACAGGCTTTAATGTACTTGAGGGTCCAAAGACATTTCCAAATCTTTTCTTTTTCAGTCTTCAACTTAACCTAAGTCCTATCTGACATTGGACCTACAGTTACAGCAGAATTTCCTAAACTCCCATTTCTTAAAGAAATAAGGGTAACCAAATGTTCCCTTTATAAGCACTCTGGTACACTCTAGTATTGGGAGGTAACTATCTTCCTCAATTAGATTTGTAAAATACTTCTCAATGTTTACATTTTTTCCCCTTGAATATATTTTTCACTCCCAACATGTCTGGTCTGTAACTCAGTCATTCCATGTTCAGATTACAGATTCCTTTCCCCATCTTTTCACATTCCTTTCGTCCAGGAGACACACTTCAAAGGTTAAAACCAAGGTCACACAATGAATAGGCGGCAGTGTCGTATGTAACTCCAGGCCTGAATCCTGCCCGCAGCCCACTGCCTATTCTAGTTGCCAGATTGCAAAACACTATACTAGGAAAGAAGATGGCAAATTATTGCCCCCTACATATTTGTATCAGTCTTGTAAAACTTTTATTGCAGTATTTAAGAGGATTAAAGTTATGAGTCAGGCAAAAAATTATTTCCTTACAAACTAAGCTAATATGCCAAAATATTTGTTCAACAAATGCCCTGGCAGATACGGTACCAGGCATTTAGTAAAAAAAAAAAAAAAAAAAAAAAAAAAAAAAAGACATCGTGGTGAAAACAGACATGGTCCTTGAACTTCCTGATTCTGTGGGTTGCTTCCTTAATTTGAGATTTAAATGGTTTCTTTCATTAGGTGAAAAGTTTTGTGTTTGGCCCATAAATAAAGCAGCTGTGAATTCTGACGATGCTGAAAAGGCCAGTCTAGGATATACACCCTCATAAACATCTTATTTCCAATTCATTATGAAGTGTGGGGTAGATCAGATAAACCAGAGGAGGATTGCTGGCTGTGCTGCTAAGGTGAACTCCGCTTTCAAAGGAAGAAAGTATTGTGTCCTTTTATTCTCAATGAAGATAACAAAAAGTATTATGAGTAGAACTATTAAAATACTAATAGGATACTGAAAATCGGTGCTGAATGCAGCCAGATGCTCCAAAATAAACTGAATACTATGATGAGTTCCACATAAAACCTCAACTACTCTTTGTTCCAGGGAAGCACCATTTTCCACAAAACTCTCAAGGGCTTGTTGCAAATGGAAAAGCAATTAAATGTGAATAGTGATCCAGGAGAAAATAAACTCACGTAATTCCCAAATTAAAGTTTTTTCAAAGACAGTTTTTTTTCTCTTGGCTGTTTAATAAACTAGCCAACAAATACTTTGAGAGGCTTGTTTGGTTTTGAAAAGCAACACATACCTTAGTGTATTGAAAAAAACAATCTCTTTTAATTTGGTTTGTTGGCCCCGTACCCCATCTATCAATGTGTTATTTACAATTAGAAATGTTCTATACTAACAGTATCTTTGCAGTCCCTTTGATAACTCCTAGACCTCTATTTTAGTTCTTTGTATTAATCTGAATAATAGATGGATACTTTAAGGCAGATGGTAAACTTTCCTATAGTTCTTGTGAGATTTCATCCTAGAGGCTGAACACCATTCACAAAATGTAATGCTTCAGGAGCTGCGTTTGGATGTTCCTCAGTGAATGGGGGTCTAAAAAAAAAAAAAAAAAAAATGTAATGCTTCATTTCTTGAGTTTGAGGTAAAGAACTTGAGCAACTGGATTAGCAAAGCTGCAAAGGCAGTGAAATGTGGCCTAAGATGTAATTATGTTCTTTGCCTTTCCTTTGGGCCAGGGTAGTTTTGCACTTGACAATGGAGAATGGGCTATAAAGCCTGAAAATAAAATGTTCTAAACCCCAATCTCAGAGCACTTTTTGTAGGCTTTTCACTAGGTATCTTTAAAGTATTTTAAGCAAAATGAAGCTATCATTTCAAAAGAGCTTCAAAGAGAAGCTCTGCTTTCCTAAAAAACTTTTGAGACGGAGTTTTGCTCTTGTTGGAGTGATCTCGGCTCACTGCAACTTCTGCCTCCTGGGTTCCAGCGATTCTCCAGCTGCAGTCTCCTGAGTAGCTGGGATTACAAGCGCCTGCCTACCACATCTGGTTAATTTTTGTATTTTTAGTAGAGACGGGGTTTCACGACGTCGTCCAGGCTGGTCTCGAACTCCTAACCTCAGGTGATGTGCCTACCTCAGCCTCCCAAAGTGCTGGGATTACAGGTGTGAGTCACTGCCTGGCCACGTAAAACTTTTCATTTCCATCCATTCACACCGTTTGCTAACCAGGACGAAGAGCCTTGAACAGGTTTAAAGAGTGCAGATTGCACTTCTGTTAATACTGTTTTTCTCTACAAGTTCTTTATGCTAACATTTCCAGTGGTGGGAAGTACAAGTACTAATAGTCATCTTCATTCTTTGCATTACCAAAGAGTTCCTCTTTCTCCATCTTGTTCTCAAGGATGAACAAAAGCTTCAGGTGTACGTAACAGAACATAAACTGCAGCACGAAGACCACCAACGTTCACCCAGACTGTATCCACCTTTCGCCATACATGTCGCATTCCAGATAATGCCTGTGTACACACAAAAAGCATAAAATAGGTTGACAATCTACTTTTACACCAACCAGGATTCTTAGCTGCCAGGTAAGAAACCTCAGGCAAGAGAAAACAAATCCTATCCAAACCAACATCCGCAAATCTCAAAAAGATCCGAAAGTTGCCCAGGCTGAGATTTTGAGCTAACTGTATAGCACCTTGGTAAAGCACTTTGTGTCTTGAGTAAGTAGTACAGCTCGGCCTGTGGTAGGTGTACAGACACGGCTCATCTCCCGTAGGCAAGCCGGATAAAGGTTCCAGTTTCTCTTCTTGGATCCCATCCTATAATAGAAGACCTAATGAGTCAAACACTTGCAAAAGGTACAAAATTGAAGAACTATATTAAACAAAACAGTTTCATGCATCCTGAGGCCTGAAAAATAGCTGTATTTTTAGAAACCAGAACTTTACCATTACATGTCAATGAAATAAGCTGAGTTAGTAAACTGCTTAGAATTCTGAATCAAAAATTTTTTTTGGACAACTATGTCAGTTACGTAACTTGTCCTCTTAGTGAGCATAATAAGCAGTCAAATTATAAACCAGTGATTAGAAATCATTTACGCCCGGTCTGGTGGCTCATGCCTGTAATCCCAGCAGTTTGGGAGGCTGAGGGGGGCAGATCACCTGAGGTCAGGAGTTCGAGACCAGCCTGGACAACATCGCGAAACCCCATCTCTACTAAAGATAAAAAAATTAGCTGGGTGTGATGGCACATGCCTGTAATCCCAGCTACTCAAGAGACCAAAGCAGGAGAGTCACTCGAACCCAGGAAGTGGAGGTTACAGTGAGCCAAGATCGTGCCACTGCACTCCAGCCTGGGTGACAGATTGAGACTCTGTCTCGGGGTAAAAAAAAAAAAAAAAAAAAAATTATGTTGAGAAACAGTATTGGAATCAAGTCTTCCACCACCTTTTTGTGTAAAATATGTAATTCAAGAATGGGCTAGAAAGTGAATTACAGGTAATTGAAAAATAAACCTCCTAGGCCGGGCACAGTGGCTCATGCCTGTAATCCCAGCACTTTGGGAGGCTGAGGCGGGTGGATCATGAGGTCAAGAGATCAAGACCATCCTGGCCAACATAGTGAAACCCCATCTCTAGTAAAAATATAAAAATTAGCTGGACGTGGTGGCGCGCGTCTGTAGTCCCAGCTACTTGGGAGGCTGAGGCAGGAGAATTGCTTGAACCCAGGAGGCGGAGGTTGCAGTGAGCTGAGATCACGCCACTGCACTCCAGCCTGGCGCCTAGGGATACAGCAAGACTCTGTCTCAAAAAAATAAAATAAAAACTGATGGTCAGGATTCAAAATATAGTTAATATGTTCCTGAGAGTTCTCAGAAGAAACACAATGGGTGAATACATCATACTGTTAGTGAAAAATAGCTCTGCTAAGTCTGCTAAAATTAAAATTTTTTTTTCCTGACTTAGAATAAGAACAAGGAAAATGACGTGTTTAGAAGACAAGCAGGTACTAGTATAACAAGTGAAAGTAAAACTCTTTAAAAAAACCCAACCAGTTTTCACCTTTTTCCAAATGGCAAATCTGTTACAATAACATCCACAGATCCAGTTCTCAATGGCAGATTGCAGATATCCCATTGAACAGCATCTATGGGCAAGCCCCAGGATGGTTTGCTGAGGGGACAAAGGAAAGGTGCTTCAACATACTGTGAAGCATAAAATTGTTAAAACTTTTTTTTTTTTTCTGAAAAGCGATTGCTACAGCAAAATATAAAATGCTCAGTGGCTCATGCCTATAATCCCAGCACTTTGGGAGGCTAAGGTTGGGAGTTCAAGAGCAGCAGCCTGACCAACATGGTGAAATTTTGTCTCTAAAAAAAATAAATAAATAAAATGCTAAGACTATCAGTGATAATATCAACCTATTCAAAATTTAAGAAGTGGCATGAAGATAAAAAATAGAAGGTCAGGCTAGGCACAGTGGCTTGTGCCTATAATCTCAGCACTTTAAGGGCTGAAGTGGGATGATCACTGGAGACCAGCTGAGTAACATAGTGAGACTTCCTCTCTAAAAAACTTTTTAAAAAAAGTTAGCAAGGCATGGTGACACATGTCTATAATCCCGGCTACTCAGGAGGCTTAAGGTGGGAGGATCACTTGGGCCCAGGAGTTGAAAGCTGCAGTGAGCTAGGATTGTGCCACTGTACTCCAGCCTGGGTGACAGGGCAAGACCCCATCTCAAAAAAGAAAAAAGAACAAACTGAAAATATGATTGTAATGCAAAGAGAACTGTAAAAGGCAACTTTAAAAACGATGTTGAAAGACTGGGCGTGGTGGCTCATGCCTGTAATCCCAGCACTTTGGGAGGCCAAGGCAGGCGGATTATGAGGTTAGGAGTCCAAGACCAGTCTGTCCAACATGGGGAAACCTCATCTTTACTAAAAATACAAATATTAGCCAGGCATGGTGGAGCATGCCTGTAGTCCCAGCTACTTGGGAGTCTCAGGCAGGAGAAGAGCTTGAACCCAGGAGGTAGAGGTTACAGTGAGCCAAGATCACTCCACTGCACTCCAGCCTAGTGACAGAGTGAGATGCTTGTCTAAAAAGAAAAAAAACCAAAGCAGTAAATTATATAACCGATGATTTAAAAAAAGTTACTGATAAAACATACACTGGAAAATCAAACAACACTAAAGAAAAGATTATGGGGTGACTTATGTGAAGAATAAAGTTTGTAAAACTATTTAGTAATAACAGGAAACCTTAAAAGAAAAACAGATGTAAAATTGGTAAATATATAAGTCATTGTTTTAAGATGAAAAAACAAAAGGAAGTATATGGACCATGCTATATAAAACAAGACTAAGAAAACAGTTAAGGTAAATATAGACTACAGAAGACAGAATGAATAATAATAAATACAAAGGATTTAAATCCTCCCCATTAAGGCAAAGCAACTGGTTTAAGAAAACAAAATAATGCACAGGTTAGGAACTGAAGGTAAGTCAAAGGTTATCAGCAGAAATTAAGGATTTAATTGACATCTAATGAAGAATTTAAGAAAAAAAACGCAATAAAGGCAATCAATACATATTATAACCGCATATCAATAACTGCACAAAACAAAGCATAAGGCAAAAAATATTAAAAACCAAAGTAAAATGGATAGAAATGTATAGGTTGAATAGACAAAAAGTGTAGGCACAAACAAGATAAAATATTCAGAAGCTAGAAAAGAAAGTTTAAGTGTTTATCAGTTTGAATTAAAAAAGACTGGCCATATACTAGGCTCAAAGAAACTCCATGAAACAACCATTCAAAATTAATTCATCACAATAAAATAAATTAGTATTTAAGAAAATTGAAAGGATTTTCCTGGAAGATGCAGACTCTTGGGTCCCATCCCAAACTACTGAATCAGATCTGTGTTAACAGTACCCCTACGTGATTCACGTGTACACTAATGTCTGAAAAGCACTGTCCTAAGAAATTAGATCAGAGAGAAAAATATATAATCAACGACTTAGAAAGTAACAAAAATAGAGAAGAGGCTATAAAACTGTAGCATTTCTATACGATGGAATTTATATAGTGACTTAAAAATAATATGGTCTGGATGTGGTGACTCATGCCTCTAATTCCAGCATTTTGGAAGGCTGAAGCAGGAGGATCTCTTGAGGCCAGGAGTTTGACATCAGCCTGGACAAAATAGCAAGAACCCCATCTCTACAGAGTTTAAAAAATTAGCTGGGCATAGTAGCACTTGCCTGTATTCCTAGCTACTAGGGAGGCCAAGGGAGGAGGACTGCTTGAGCCCAGTAGGCTGAGACTACAGTGAGCCATGTTCATGCCACTGCACTCTAGCCTGGGTTACAAAATGAGACCCTGTCCTCATAGCAAAAAAGAAGACTATGTAAAAATATAAAGTTTAAAACTTTGTGAAATTAAAATGAATCTATAGAATATTCTTCCAATATGTGGGGAAAAGACATATTAATAAGACATATGAAAAGTTGCATATGATGGGGAAATTAATGTTTTTAAAATATAAATTATTTTCAATAAACTTTAAAAATGTAAATGGAGTCTCACAGTTTATTCATTTGGGTTACAATGATGTCACAATGCACTGGGGGTATTACTTCATAAAGTCAATGTAAAAAGTCATTCTCTAAGTCAAAAAGATATTAAGAAATCTTTAAAATTTTTACCCTTCTTTAACTTGGCTCTTGGTCAATAAAGATGTGATGTTATTTGCTGCCCTATTCACAGCCAGTGGGTTATTATCACCAGCAATGTGGAAACAGTCAGACCATTCAGTAGCCCCCTAAAAGATAAGACAATGTGTTAAAAGTAGCAAACTACAAAATACGATTATTTAAACTGTCAACAAACAAAGACAATCCGTGCTTTTCTACAGTGTTAAAACACTGCATGTTGTCAACTGTGCCCTGGCTGAAAATGCCCTCTTATTTCACTGCTTGCTGAACCTCTACCCATCTCTTAAGACCCAGCTCAAACCTCATGCCCTCTCATCAACCTCAACTCTCCAAGCTGTCTCACCTGCCGTTCCCAAAAGCACTTTGTATGTAAATACCTCTGCCACTGTTCTTGTTCCACTTTTAATTATTTCTTCCCCTGTGTGCCTCTCAACTATTCTGGAAGCTCTTTGAGCTAAGTTCTAGTATTTTATTCAGTTCCTCATCCAGCAGTGTCTGGCACACTAAATAAATCCTAAATAAATTCTAAGTAAATGCAGTTTGGAAATATTAACCAAATAAAACTGACTAAACCTATACTCTTTTATGGTTGTAGGAGTTTACATAATCTGATATATTTGGGAATTGCAATTTCCGGCTGGGCACAGTGACTTACATCTGAAATCCCAGCACTTTGGGAGGCCAAGGCAGGAGGATTTCTTGAGCCCAGGAATTCAAAACCAGCCTTGTAACATGGCAAAACCCCCTATCTACAAAAACACAAAAATCTGCTGGGTATAGTGGTGTGCACCTGAATCTTGGCTACTCAAGAGGCTGAGGTAGGAGGATGGCCTGAGCCAGGGAGGCAGAGGTTGCAGGGAGCTGAGATCACACCACTGTACTGGTCAACAGAGTGAGACCCTATGTTAAATAATATAATAATTGTAGGGGAAAACCCCAAGTGCCCTGGCAAGGGTCTGAAACCTCAGCCTGTTTCCATATAAATAATGATTTAGAAAAGAATTAGAAATGTAGGCACATAGTTATTCCTTTATATAATCATAAATCTTATAGTTACGTACTGGTCAACAGAGTGAGACCCTATCTCAAAAAATATAATAATTGTAGGGGAAAACCCCAAGTGCCCTGGCAAGGGTCTGAAACCTCAGCCTGTTCCCATATAAATAATGATTTAGAAAAAAGAATTAGAAATGTAGGCACATAGTTATTCCTTTATATAATCATAAATCTTATATATACTCAATATAACCTTTAATTTTACTAATGACTATGGGGTTATGAAGTACAGAACTGAGGTGACATTGTGAACAAAGTGATCCTAAGGCAAGATGCTCTAAGCCCTCTGTCACGCCTGCATAAGGGCTGCTGGAGGGCGCCTTAGCTGCGCTGCAGCACCAGCACTACGAAAGTGCCTGCTGTTTAGCCAGCTAGGGAAGGAGATGTCCAAAATGACCAAGACATCTCCTTCCTGGGGAAGTTTGGAGAAAACGCTGTCAGGGAAGCCCACAGACTTTCGAGGGCTTAACACTCTCTATGTGATGCTGTGATTCAGTGGGCACGTTCCGTGTCTACTCTCACGCCCTGCTTCTGCACCTGGTTTTTCTTTTTCTCAGAAGAATTAATGTACTTGACATTTTTAACAAATATGCGAAGAACGCTGATGCATTAGGTTTTTTCCTCGTTTCGGCTACTTGAAAATATTGGGCCCCCATCTCCAAGACACGTGATTTACCTGACCCTATCACCAACCACCATTACGTCACCCTACCTTCCTTGCCCACTGCTTTGTACTCAATAAGTCACAGTGTCCAGGCACTCGGTGCCACTGCAGGTGTCTGCGCTTTGGTTGGCAGCGGACCCCCAAGCCCAAATTTTCTTTTCTCTATCTCTGTGTCTGTGTCATTTATTTCTATAGTTTCTCGTCTCTGCACCAACAGGGAGGGGCTCACAGAACCCTATATAATAATAATAATAACAACTAGTAATAATAATAATAATGCAATTTCCTTTGTATGATAAGCTTTTGAATAGTAACCACCATATCCCTGGAAGGATTTTGTAACTTTAAATAAACCTGTCAGCAGAACATAAATACCAAACTGTCATATATCATTTGTGGAATGAGGTGACACGTGACCCTAGGCCTGAACAACATTCTATGCAGATTAACAGAAGGTTTCTGACATGAAAGCAGAGAAAGGCTTGCCTCTACTTAGGGATGAGTAGCAAACACCTCTTCCTTTGTGAACAGTAACATACTTCTCATCCATTAATACAATGCTTCATAAGTCTTCTTTTGTCCAGACACTAGAGGGTGATGACATACTCCTGTCTACAATACTACAATGATTTCAAACAAAAGGGAAGCCGAAGTATCCCAGAATTTCAGGTGGTTGGGGATCTAGAGGGGACCTAGAGTTTGAGGAAGCCTCTCAGTGACTCTGATTCCCCAATATTCCTTTTTTTTTTTTCTCCTAAACCTATTTGGATTTTCAGCATTGGAAAGAGTTGGGTTTTACAATATATTTCTAAATTTAAAAAAAAGTATTCTAGATCAAGTATTTTATACTCTGGTGAACAAATCTTTATATATATCTTGTCAATTTCATCATAATTTTATTCATTTTGATCATATATCAGCTTAGGTTTTTCTACATTGACATCTGCATGTCTACTCTCACATGGAAATGGTTCAAACTTCGTTCTTTTAATTTTTTTCGGCCTTTATTTTTACTCAAGAGTTCTGTTACGTATTTCTTGACATGTCGTGACCTTACCTGTTATTTCATGTACAAATCATGATTTCATTCTAGAAAACAACACTCTGTTTTGTTCCCAGAATTCTTCTTGGCCACAATTGAGTTTTCACTGTGCAGTCTCTTTGGCCATAGTAATTTCTCTAGCTCTCAGAAAACAGTCATCAGGTAGACTTCTATGATTTCGTTCTTGGATTTTAACTCCCAGAACACCGATATCATTTTCTAATTACAGTTTAAATTATTTCTCCCCTTGTGGGCTTGCTCATCTGTCCAGTTTCTACCCAATCATATAATCTGCAGTATTTCCCTGCAGCTTATTCCAATTGGCTTTCAGTATACTATATGGAAGAACGACTATGTTTTACACAAATTTCAGTGATTTTACTGGGAGCTCTCTCTTCTAAATTGTTTAAAAACATATAGATGATACTGATGATTCAAGGGGACTCTACTGTGAAATATTCTCCATTTAGAAAATGCCTTTCCATTTTTTGCTTTGCTTTACACAGTTTTTACAAGCCCTCTTAATATCACAGTAATTTTGAAAACTATGTAAGAGCATTTGGTATTAAGCTTGTCAGGCTTCCTACAAAAATCCAAGCAATGTTCATAAGTTTCCCCTTTTTACAACTATATTTATTCCCTCTAGGAACTTAAGTGGATTACAAAAAGGAAAATTACCTTCCTCAAGTTTATGCTTATACCTTCAATTATCTTTCCCCATTCAAGTCTACCAGCTTGTCTGTTACACAAAGAGGACTCATACCAGTTTCTAATTCTCAGCTTCCTCTGTAATCTAGAGAATAGATATCACCAACAGTCTATCTAGTCCAGTGGCACTTGGCTATTTAGAATGTAGTTACATTCTTTACAAAAAAGTTCCAACTTTTTTATTGTTAATTATTTTAAAACTCTTGGGTCCACTGATCCAACCACAGAGATTTCATTATGTCTAATTTGCCCATTAGGTCTGAAATATTCGGGATGTATCACTCTTATCTAAAAGCTAAAGAAATATGATTACCTCTATTGGTATTGCCCCTGTTCCACACATTGGATCGACTATTATATCATAAGGCAGAGGATCACAGAGCCTAGAGAAAAGAAAACAGCCTATGTGAACACTCAACCAAAAGCTGAGGCTTTATACTAATGATTCCTGAAGCTATAAGATTAAGGACCTATCACACTAGCATGAAGGAACACCAACCTACAAATATTTTAAAAATCAATTTGTGGCTGGGTGTGGTGGCTCACACCGGTAATCCCAGCACTTCGGGAGGCTGAGGTGGGCAGATCACCTGAGGTCAGGAGTTCCAGACCAGCCTGGCCAACATGGTGAAGTCCCATCTCCATTAAAAATACAAAAAAATTAGCTGGGCAGGCACCTGTAATCTCAGCTACTAGGGAGGCTGAAATGTGAGAATTGCTTGAACCCAGAAGGCAGGGGTTGCAGTGAGCCAAGATCATGCAAGATCCAGCCTAGACAACAGAGTAAGATTCCGTCTCAAAAAAAAAAAAAAAAAAAAAATCAATTTGTAATGATATGTTGACTGTATATTCTATTACCTTGGAAAAAAAAATCATTACATATAACCAGATCTTCTTTGACTATCTTCCAAAATCCCATTTCACTTTCAGATGAAATTTAGTTTGCAGACATCTTAAAATACACACACACACACACACACACACTCTCTCTCTCTCTCTCATGCATACCTTAAGACAATAGTTTCAACAGAAAACAGAAATTCTGTTTTCAACAGAAACCTGTATTACATTAAAATACAGAAATTCTGTTTTCAACAGAAACCTGTATTACATTAAAAATACTTAAAAATGTCTCAAGTAAAATATGCATCAATATAAGGTTACTGGCAATAGACATTCAGTATTGCTTTGCTTTTGAATTTAAAGATAATAATCTTGACATAAAAAAATTGCTCTGTGGAACCAGGTAATTAAAAAAGGAAAAAAAAATGCTTTACTCTGAGCACTTAGTATTTGCCAGGCATGGACTTGAAGCTCTTTTCATGTGTTGTTTCACTCAATCCTCAGTAAGACCCTGTTAGATAATTATCATCATTCTCATTTTAACGATAAGCAGATGCAAGGAAACAAGAAGTTACCTGCCCAGGGACACAAAACCAATAGGTAACAGATTCAAGATTAGAGGCATTATTGTTAGTGGCTTAAGTGTTACCTTCTTTATGAAGCATCCCATCCTGAAACAGGTCAATAGGTTTCTTCCCTTCTCTTATTCTTCTAATCTTTTCATGTGCTGGTGTGGGACTTACACATGTATGATAATTATTTATCTCCCTCACAAGTTAGATTCTTGGGGGTTAACAGTGGGCTCTTATTGTAACATTGGTCCTGTTCTATCTCCTTGTTCCTACTTCTCAACACACAGCAACAGAATCCTTGGCAACCCTCTTGAGGGGGTAAACACCCTGTACTCCAAGCCATTCCTGATGACTAAGGGGTGAACACCTGACCAAAACAATGTCAATCAGATGCTCTCTTCCAGGAATTTAGAACAAAGAGCTAAAAGCCCTAGTCATTTGAAATGGGAAATACATAAATTCAGATGAGACAGCATATAGATGAGAAGAGACAACAGTCCACAGGCTCTAAGGGTGATAAAAATGGCTGCTTACATTTCTGGTGGTTTTCAAAGATGTGGTTCCTACCCTACTTGAGAACCAACATTCAGTTTTTCTGTGGAATCTCTAAGATTTCTCTTTATCTTTCCAATAAACCTCGCTCTGGCACTATCATCACTTTTCTATCTGAAACTTGATTAGTTAAGTTTTTAACATTTGTACCTAAAATAACTCCCTCTCTGTATCCCTGGTTTCTACCATATGCCTGGCAGTAGATAATACATATTTGTCAAATTAATGAACATTAGAAGATTTTCCTTTATCAAATGGGCCCAATTTTCTATTATTGTCATTGAATTAATATGTTAGGAAGATAAAAGATTAGAAGAGAAGGAATACAGTCATGCGCTGCATAACAATATTCCAATCAACGATGGACCAAATATATGAATGCAGTAATTATATTTTTACCCTACCCTTTCAATGTTTAGCTACACAAATACTTACCACTGTGCTACAACTGACTACAATATTCAGTACAATAACATGCTTTACAGATTTGAAGCCTAGGAGGAATAGGAAATACCATATAGCCCAGGTGTACAGTAGGCTATACCATCTAGATCTCTATAAGTACAATCCATGATGTTCACACAATGATGAAATTGCACAATGACACATTTTCAGAACGTATCCCTGTTAAATGATGCATTACTGGACTTAAGTACCAGGACATACCAGGAACTGTATATAATATGTATTTTGTATATGCTTCAGCACTTAATCCTCACTAATAATCCTTTAAGTCTCACATGAAACCCATTTTGCCATCTGGAAAACAGAAGCTTAGAGAAAACAAACATTTTCAAGTGGTGAAAAGAAGCACCCAATAAAAGAGAGAAGGGCAAAGTAGAAGGAAAGATAGGTCTTGCACTCTGAAAAGCGAAAAATTCTAGGATGATTCCTGGGTTGCTGTGAGTATAAAGCTTAAAAATGTAAGTAAAAGCTCTTTCTGTTCATTTACGTGTTACACAAAAAAACTCTGATTTCATCTTTTTCACTGCACAGAAATGAAACAGCAAAATTTGCTCTATCTCTGAACATGCATATCCTTGCTAAACAGAAATGTGGTAACCCCATTCAAGAGGCAGATAAAAACTATCACTTTCATTTTAAAATCAAGAAAACTGGCTGGCGAGGTGGCTCACGCCTGTAATCCCAACACTTTGGGAGGTGGAGGCAGGTGGGTCACCTGAGGTCAGGTATTTGAGACCCGCCTCACCAACATGGTGAAACATCATCTCTATTAAAAAATACGAAAATTATCTGAGTATGGTAACAGGTGCCTGTAATCCCAGCTACTCGGCTGAGACAGGAGAACTGCTTAAACCTGGGAGGCAGAGGTTACAGTGAACCGAGATCACACCACTGCAGTCCAGCCTGGGCGACTTTGTCTAAAAAACACAAATACAATAAAGAAAACTGAGATACCTATTAAGCAGTATTTTCAGGCCACAAGGAGTCAACACTAGATAGAAAGGAAAGAAACAGATCATTAGCTTTCCATCCTATTCTTGATCCACTGAATTCCAACACAGTACCTCAAAAACACATACACAAATCAGTGTTTTGAAGGGAAAATTCAAACCAAGGTGCCACTTTTAAACTGGACAGCACACTATTTTCTTACCTGAGCATCCCATAGGCAAGAGTTGATCTAAGAGTTGTAGGTCCAAAATGTGTGATATTTCTTCGGTGGAGACTCTCTTCAGTTAATGCAATCCCCACAATGACTTCATTATCATGGATGTTCAAAAGAACCTATAGTAAAGTGGAACAAGAGAAAATAGTTTTAGGATTGTTCAAACTGCAGTTAATAGTAAGACTTTTTCCAACCTGGGCTAGTTCACCCCTTCTTAGGCAACCTGGTGGTCCCCCACTCCTGGGAGGTCGCCATATTGATGCCAAACTTAGTGCGGATACCTGATCAGCACAGCACACCACGGCCCAGAACTGTCTAAAAAGTTAGACATTTAAAGAAATACATATTAAAAACCTGTAAGCCTTCAAACTGTTTGTGTTATAAAAACTGGGGTGAAATCTGGTTGTAGCCAACTGATAAATACAGTGAATTAAAATAGATGATAAAATGAAACGAAGTATGTACTATATGATTTCATCTATATGAAGTTCAAAAACTGGCAAAACTAATTTATGATGGTAGCAGTCAGATTAGTGATTGATTGTCTTAAGTGGGTACTTATTGGGAAAGGGCAAGGGGAGTCCCTGAGGTACTGGAAATATTTTATATCCTTATCTGGATGGTTACACGTTGTGTATATAAGTAAAAACTTGCTGAGCTGTACATTTAAGATTTGTAAACTTTATGCAAAGTATATCTGAACAAAAAAAGTTTTCAAAATTGGCAGTCTCAAATAAAAAGTCTTATTACACTGAGTGCAGTGGCACATGCCTGTAGTCCCAGCTACTCAGGAGGCTGAGGTGGGAAGACAGTTGCTCCTGGGAGGTCAAGGCTGCAGTGAGCCATGATTGTACCACTGCACTCCAGTTTGGGTGACACAGTGAGATCCTGTCTCAAAAGTGAACTAAACTGAATGATCCCCGATTTTTCACCAAAAGATTTCCTCATCATGAGCTTAATGGCAGAAGCACAGCTGACACTCATATAGCACTTCCTAATGCAACGCACTATTTTACACACTTTACATACATGGCCTTATCTCATATTCATATCCCCTAAGCTAGGTATTATTTCCCTTATAAATGAGAATACTCAGGCACAAAGACAGCTCCTCTGGAATTCACTTTTTTTCTGAGACAGGGTTTTACTCTGTCACCCACGTTGGAGTGTAGTGGCACGATCACAGCTCACTGTGACCTGGACCTCCTGGGCTCAAGCAATCTTCCCAAGTCAGCCTTCCAAGTAGCTGGGACTACAGGCATGTGTCACCATACTCAGCTAATATTTTAAATTTTTTATAGAGACAGGGTCTCCCTAGGCTGGTCTTGAACTCCTGGCCTCAAGCAATCCTCCAACTTTGACTTCCCAAAGTGCTAAGATTACAGGCATCACCACGCCCAGCCTCCTCTGGGATTTAAACCTATGCAGAACAGCTCCAGAAATTGTCCTCTGAATCACCTTATTAACTTTTAGACATCACTGTTCTAATTTTGCCCAGGCTGGTTTTGAACTCTTGGGTTCAAGTGATCTGCCCGCCTTGGCTTCCCAAAGTGCTGGAATTACAGGTGTGAGCCACCTATTCATTTTCATGGCAGTATATGAGGAAAAAAAGGAATGGGGAATTATTCTCCTGATTTGATATGCACAAAAAAGAATCAGTGACTTGCCCCAGATTCACGTGTCGCAAAAGCAACAGAAATTGGAAACACATCAGCTGCTAGAGACATTTTAAGCTGTCAGAGACTTCAAGACTAGTTCCTACGGCTTACATGCCAATCACCTAGGTAGAAGAGGATTCAGACCAAGGAAAGTAAACATGCTAAAATGAGGTATCTGGCTTTGGAAATCTAGCAGAATTTAAGAAAGAGGAGAGCTGACTCTCCCTAACCCTAGGATGAGTATTAGCAATGATGTCCTGATTTGAGAAGGTCACGGTTTGTTTAAAAAAATGTGTGTATATATATACATATATATATATATATATATTTTTTTTTTTTTTTTTTTTTTTTTTT
>PVKP010020190.1:24324-41257 GCA_004027715.1 Plecturocebus donacophilus | reverse complement strand
CCAATAATTGTGCTTAACAATGGAGACAGGAAGGAATAGGGGATGAAAATAACAAACAAGCAGCCAACCAATATTTTATTTAAACCTGTGAAATGCTATGCAATTGCTGAGGAGTGATTTACTTCCAATTATGTGGTCACTTTTAAAATAGGTGTAATGTGATACTGAGAAAAATGTATGTTTTGTGGATTTGGGGAGGGGAGTTCTGTAAATATTTGTTAAGTTTACTTGTTCCAGGTCTGAGTTCAAGTCCTGGATATCCTTGCTAATTTTCTATCTCGTTGATCTGTCTAATATTGACAGTGTAATGTTGAAGTCTCCCACTATTATTGTGTGGGAGTCTAAGTCCCTTTGTAAGTCATTAAGAACTTGCCCTATGTATCTGGGTGCTCCTGTATTGGGTGCGTATATATTTAGGATCGTTAGCTCTTCTTGTTGCATTGATCCTTTCACCACCATGTAATGTCCCTCTTTGTTTCTTGTGGTCTTTGTTGCTTTAAAGTCTGTTTTATCAGAGACAAAAACTGCAGCTTCTTTTTTTTTTTTTTGCTCTCCATTTGGTTGGAATGTCTTCCTCCATCCCTCTGTTTTGAGTCTTTGTGTATCCTTGCATGTGAGATGGGTCTAGATACAGCATACCGATGGATTTTAGCTTTTTATCCAATTTGCCTGTCTGTGTCTTTTGATTGGGGCATTTAGTCCATTTAATTTTAAGATTAATATTGATATATGTGAGTTTGAACTGCCATTTAATGCTAGCTGGCTGTTTTGCCCATTAGTTGATGTAGATTCTTCATTATGGTGATGCTCTGTACCTTTTGGTATGTTTTTGGAATGGCTGATACTGGTTGTTCCCATCCATGTGTAGTGCTTCTTTCAGAAGCTCTTGTAAAGCAGGCCTGGTGGTGACGAAATCTCTGAGTACTTGCTTGTTCGCAAAAAAATTTATTTTTCCTTCACTTATGAAGCTTAGTTTGGCTGGATATGAAATTCTGGGTTGAAAGTTATTTTCTTTAAGGATATTGAATGTTGGCCCCCACTCTCTTTTGGCTTGTAGGGTTTCCACTGAGAGATCTGCTGTGAGTCTGATGGGCTTCCCTTTGTGGGTAACCCTAGCCTTCTCTCTGGCTGCCCTTAGCATTTTGTCCTTCATTTCAACCCTGGTGAATCTGACGATTATGTGCCTTGGGGTTGCTCTTCTTGAGGAATATCTTTGTGGTGTTCTCTGTATTTCCTGGACTTGAATATTGGCCTGCCTTTCTAGGTTGGAGAAGTTTTCCTGGATAATATCCTGAAGAGTATTTTCCAGCTTGGATTCATTCTCTTCTTCACATTCAGGTACACCTATCAAACGTAGATTAGGTCTTTTCACATAGTCCCATATTTCTTGGAGACTTCGTTCATTCCTTTTTACCCTTTTTTCTGTCATCTTGCCTTTTTGTTTTATTTCATTGAGTTGATCTTCAACCTCTGTTATCCTTTCTTCTGCTTGGTCAATTCGGCTGTTGAAATTTGTGCATGCTTCGCTAAGTTCTCGTGTTGTGTTTTTCAGCTCCATCAGTTCACTTATATTCCTCTCTAAGTTGTCCATTCTTGTTAGCATTTCGTTAAATCTTCTTTCAAGATTCTTAGTTTCTTTGCATTGGGTTAGAACATGTTCTTTTAGCTCACAGAAGTTTCTTATTATCCACCATCTGAAGCTTGATTCTGACAGATCTTCACACTCATTATCCGTCAGGTCTTGTTCCCTTGCTAATGAGGAGGTGCGATCCCCTGTAGGAGGAGAGGCATTCTGATTTCGGGTGTTCTCAGCCTTTTTGCACTGGTTTATTCCTGTTTTTGTGGATTTATCCACCTGTCATCTTTGTAATTGCCAACTTTCAGATTGGGTCTCTGCGTGGACGTCTGGCTTGTTGGTGATGAAGTTTTCTCTGTTTCTTAGTTTTCCTTTGGTGGACGCCCCTTTCCCACAGAGTTAGGCCTTCCTGGGTTCAGGTGCGCTTGCTGTGAAACTCTCAGTCCTCAGCGCTTCCAATTGCTGTTCTCCTTGTGGGGATGGGACCAGCCCAGCCCGACTCAAAGGGCACCCAGTCCCGTATACTCCACACCGAGAGTATATACTCCGCACCGAGAGTATATACTCCGCACCGAGAGCAAAACAGCCACGCCGGCCAAAAGAGTCACGGTGGGGACCCATGTGGCTCCTCCGCTGGGAGTCTCCCAGTTTGTGGGCAACAAAAATTTGTCTGAAAGTGTGGCATCCACTCACTGTCTGCACTTTCACTGGGAGCTACTGAAACCCCATCTTAAAAAAAAAAAAAAATTAGCTGGGCGTGATGGCACCTGCCTGTAATCCCGCTACTTGGGAGGCTGAGGCAGCATTGCTTGAACCAGGGAGTCAGAGGTTGCAGTGAGCCAAGATTGCGCCACTGCACTCCAGCCTGGCAATAGGCCAAGACTCCGTTTCCCACCAGAGGGGTAAAAAAAAAAAAAGCCTATAATAAAAAGTGCAAACACTGTAACTGCTGAGTATAAATGCCTACCCCAATGCTTGAATTTTAAAAAATATTGACCCCATTTCTCCCTACAGCTACATTCCGCCCCAACCCTGCTCTCCTTGCTAGCATAAATCCTCGACAGACTTGTCTGTCTCTGATATGTTTCTTCCCATTCTTTCTGGATCCACTCCAGCCTGGCTTTTGGCTCCCAAGGCACCAGAAATGCCCTGATTTAAGCCTACCAGTGACATCCACAGCGCCGAATCCAGTAGCCAGGGCTCAGTCTGACCATTAATTCACTTACATGCTGAAGCCACCTACATTTTTATTTCAACCTCTTGACCCTGACTTCGAGGGACATGTCAAGCACCAGGTATGATTATAATATATCCAAAATCAGCTTCTGATCCCTACCCCAAGTCTGTTCCCATCTCAGGTGATGGGTCTCCATCTTCCTGACTGCTTTGGGCCATCAGCTTGGAGTTTTTGGAAATTGCTCTCTTACATCCCACCTAGCTAGAATCTGACTTTTTCTCTCCACTCAGCCAGCGCTGCCGTCAGCTTTCATCTGGATTACTCCAACTCTGCTAACTGCTCTCCAGTTTCTGTTCATGGTGCACTCCTCAGGAGTTGTAGTCATCCTTATTTTTTTCCCTTTTCTCAAAACCCTACATGGTTCACCTCCCTCCTTTTAGATGTCAGGCCTTTTATGATCTATCCTCCTCATTCACCTCCACTTTTTTCTTTCTTGAGACAGAATCTCACTCTGTCGCCCAGGGTGGAGTGCAGTGGCACAATCTCGGCTCACTGCAACCTCTGTCTCCCAGTTCAAGCGTGCCACCACACCTGGCTACTTTTCTCCTCTGCTTTCTGATCTCATCTCTTCCACCCTTCCTCAGCCCCGGGCCTTCTTGTGGGTCCTCCCACATGCCAGGTACAGTCCTTTGACAGGGCCTTTGCACTGGCTGTGCCCTCTGCCTGGACACAGGCTCCATCCCTCACCTCCTTTCAAACTTTGCTCAAACACCGCCTTCTCAGTAAGGCCTTCCCTGACTGCCCCATGTAAAACTGTCACACGCTCTCCTCACATCTGCATGCCCTTTCTTTGTTTTGTTTTTGAGACAGAGTCTTGCTCTGTTGCCCAGGCTGGGGTGCAGTGGCGTGATCCTGCCCATTGCAACCTCTGCCTCTTGGTTCAAGCAATTCTCCTGCCTCAGCCTCCGGAGTAGCTAGGATTACAGGTGTGCACCACCACGCCTGGCCCATTTTTGTATTTTTAGTAGAGATGGGGTTTCACCATGTTGGCCAGGCTGGTCTCGAACTCCTGACAAGTGATCCGCCCTCTCAGGCCTCCCAAAGTGTTAGAATTACAGGCGTGAGCCACTGAGCCCGGTCCCTGTTGTGTTTTTGAGATGGAGGTTTTATGCTCTTGTTGCCCAGGCTGGAGTGCAATCTCAGCTCACCACAACCTCCACCTCCCGGGTTCAAGCGATTCTCCTGCCTCAGCCTCCTGAGTAGCTGGGACTACAGGCACCCGCCACCACACCCGGCTAATTTTTGTATTTTTAGTAGAGATGGGGTTTCACCATGTTGGCCAGGCTGGTCTCAAACTCATGACCTCAAGTGACCTGCCCACTTCAGCCTCCAAAAGTATTGGGATTATAGGCGTAAGCCACCGCGCCCGGCCTGTGGTTTGTTTTTGTTTTTGTTTTGTAAGACGAGGTTTCACCATGTTGGTCAGGCTGGTCTTGAACTCCCGACCTCAGAAGATCTGCCTGCCTTGGCCTCCAAAGTGCTTAGATGACAGGCATGAGCCACCAGGCCCAGCCCCGTTTTTTTTTTTTTTAATAACTGTCTACCCCCACAGGAGTGGAGCTCTTTGAGGATGGTTTCTTGTGTTTTCTTCACAAAAGAACACTGCCTGGAATACAGGACATGATCAGGAGAATCTGCTGAAGGAAGGGATGGCTTGCTTGCCTCTTGGGGTCAGGACAGAAGCAGAAGGGGCATATGGAACATGGGCGTGTCCACGCCGTCGTGGTGCAGAGAGGGAGGGTGTCTCAGACGCAAAGACCACAAAGATTTAATTCAAAATCACAGTGTCAGCTGGAATGCCCCATCCGTAGGGGGCACCCCTGCAAATTCAGAGTTCCTCAAGGGTCCCCTCCAGGTTCTGCAGCGAAGGATGAGCAGGACCCAGCTGGGGGTCTGGCCGGCCTCTGGCCCCTCATTGTGATTCTGGAGACGAGGCCCAGGTCTCAGGTGCTTGCTGGGACAGGGTCTGCCGTCGGCGCTGCTACTGCAGGCTCCTTCTCCACCAGCGTGGGCTCATCTTCACCGTCCTGGGGAGGGTGGACGAGAACTTTGTCTAAGATGCCGAACTCCTGGGCCTCCATGGGGCTCATGTAGCGGTCCCTCTCCATGGCGGACTCTGGAGGGGAAGCAGGAGGCAAGACACATGAGGGGAAGAGCAGAGACCGGGGCCGGGTCGGGGTCCTCCGTGGCCTGAACGTTTGTGCTCATCACCCCAAGTTCATATGCCGAAGCCCCAGCCCTCAGTGGGATGGGATTTGGAGATGCGGTCCTTGGGAGGTCATTAGGGGGAGGTGGAGTGAGGGGACCCCTGATGGGATTAGTGGCCATCTAAGAGGAGACACTAGTGCGCTCGTTCTCTCTCCACCATGTGAAGACACAGTGAGAAGGTGGCCGTGTGCACACCAGTAAGAGCCCTCACCAAGAACCCAATCAGCCGGCACCCTGACCTCAGGCTTCCCAGCCCCCAGAACTGAGGAGTCAATCTCTGGTGAAGCCACACCCAGTCTGTGATGTTTTATTAAGTAGCTCAAGCTGACTGAGACATGTCCTCATTCTGCAGTGACTCAGTTTCCCCTAGGTATCACTAGAGTACCACTTTCAATTTTGTTTTATATACAATTGTCATTGGGCCTCACACCTGTAATCCCAGCACTTTGGGAGGCCGAGGTGGGTGGATCACTTGAGGCCAGGAGTTTGAGACCAGCCTGGCCAACATGGCAAAACCCTGTCTCTACTAAAAATACAAAAATTAGCCCGGTGTGTTGGCACATGCTTGTAATCCCAGCTACTTGGGAGGCTGAGGTATGAGAATCACTTGAACCTGGGAGGTAGAGGCTGCAGTCAGCCTAGATTGCATCACTGCACTCCAGCCTGGACAACAGAGCGAGACTCTGTCTCGAACAAAAAAAACCTGTTATTGATGTGTAATATACATCCAGGAAAGCGCATGATTTGTAAATGTCTGGTGGATGGATTTTCAGATTGAACATATCCTACAGGACCAGTGTCCATACCAAGAGATGGAATATCGCCAGCACCCCTGAAACCCCACTTGGGCCCACGGCAGTCACTAGTCCTTTCCACCTGCTCCCCACGCCCCAATGTAACCACTTCTCTACCAGCATAAATTAGCTCTGCCTGTTTTTGTAGTTTAAGTAAATGGAATCATAGAGTGTTTATTCCTCTTTCATGCAACATTAGAAAGATTCGTCCGTGATGCTGTGGCCCAGTCACTCTTTTTGTTGTTGTTGTTGAGACGGCGTCTTGCTCTGTGGCCCAGGCTGGAGTGCAGTGGTGTAATCTCGGATCACTGCAACCTCCGCCTCCCGGGTTCAAGCAATTCTCCTGCCTCAGCCTCCCTAGCAGCTAGGACTACAGGTGCTCGCCACCACGCCTGACCAATTTTTGTATTTTTAGTAGAGACAGGTTTTCACCATGTTGGTCAGGCTGGTCTTGAACTCCTGACCTCAGGTGATCCGCTCGCCTCAGACTCCCACAGTGCTGGGATGACAGGTGCCTGCCACCACGCCTGGCTAATTTTTAGATAGGGCTTCACCATGTTGGCGGGGCTAGTAGACCATTCGCTCCTGGTGCTGTGTACAGCACGTGAGGAAACCACCTTTTGTGCACCCATTTACCTGACACGGGGCAGTCTGGGGCTTCTTTTTTTTGAGACGGAGACTCGATCTGTTGCCCAGGCTGGAGTGCAATGGCACGATTGCAGCTCACTGCAACCTCCATCTTCCAGGAGGGGAGGCAATTCTCCGGCCTCAGCCTCCAAAGCAGTGGGGATTACAGGGACCCACCACCATGGCTGGCTAATTTTTATATTTTTAGTAGAGATAGGGTTTTGCTATGTTGCCCAGGCTGGTATTGAACTCTAGGCCTCAAGTGATCCACCTGCCTTGGCATCTTAAAGTGCTGGGATTACAGGCGTGAGCCACCAGGCCCAGCGATATTTTTAAAGGGCTTAGAACAGTGTTTCTTGACTGGAGGCAATTCTGCCCACCAGGGAACACTTGGTGATGTCTGCAGACATATCTGGTTGTCACAGATGGTGGGTGCTGGCGTGGAGTGGGTGGAGGCCAGGGATGCTGCCACACATCCTGCAGTGCCCAGGATGGTCCCCATCCCAGAGAATGATCCAGCCCTGAATGTCCGCAGGGCCCAGGTGGAGAAGCCGCGGCCTGGAACAATGCTGGGTCCGTGTGCACGCTGGATAAAATAAAGGGGGTTCTCACCGATCACCTGCAGGCTCTGCTTGGTGTGCTTGGCGTAGATGTTGTAGAGCTGTTTCTTCAGCTTCATGATCTCCTCTGCCTGGATGGCAATGTCTGTGGCTTGGCCCTGAGAGATGCCCAAGGGGAGTGAGAGGGTGAAGGTCGGCCTTAGCGTCAGCCCCTCACTGGGAAGCTGGAGATGGCACTCAGGAGCCCTCCCTGGGCTTTGGGCTTCCGGTTTCAGGCTAGTGGGCCGGGACTGTGTAAATCCCCCATATCCTGCTTCAGTCTTACCACCACCAGGAAGGCTTTCTGACTGGTTGACCTATATTTTCTTATTTTCTGCATCTGAAGCTTTGCAGACTGGGAAGAACAGTCTCTCTCTCTCAGTGTTAACTAACCCCCCTACCCCCCACCTTTTTTTTTTAAGAGATGGGGTCTTGCTATGTTGCCCTGACTGGTCTCAAACTCCTGGCCTCAAGTGATCCTCCCATCTCAGCCTCCCGGAGTGCTGGGATTACAGACATGAGCCACCATGCCCAGCTGTAGGTTTTTTTTTTATTTTTTGGGACAGGGTCTTTCTCTGTTCCTGGGACTAGAACGCAGCAGTGCAAGGCAGCTCATTGCAGCCTTGACTTCTCAGGGTCAAGCAATCCTCCCACCTCGGCCTCCTGAGTAACTGGGACCAGAGGCAAACAGAACCACGCATGACTCATTTTTAAAGTTTTCTGTAGAGATGGGGTCTCACTATTGCCCAGGCTGGTGTTAAACTCAGCCTCAAGTGATCCTCCTGCCTTGGGCTCCCAAAGTGCTGGGATTACAGATGTGAGCCACTGTGCCCAGCTCAAGCTAATTCTTAAGAGATAGGAAACAAATGGCCGGGTATGCTGGATCACACCTGTAATCCCAGCACTTTGGGAGGCCGAGGCAGGCGGATCACGAGGTTAAGAGTTCGAGATCAGCCTGGCCAACATGGTGAAACCTCGTCTTTGCTAAGAATACAAAAATTAGCTGGGCATGGGGGTGCATGCCTATAATCTGAACTACTCAGGAGGCTGAGAAGAGAATCGCTTGAACCCAGGAGGAGGCAGAGGTTGCAGTGAGCTGAGATGGTGCCACTGCTCTCCAGCCTGGGTGACAGAACAAGACTCCATCTCAAAGAAAAAAAAAATAGCAAACAACTCCTGAGTGCTCTTTTTTTTTTTTTTTTTTTTTTGAGAAAGTCTCTGTTCATACAGGCTGCAGTGCAGTGGCACCATCTCAACTCACTGCAACGTCCACCGCCCAGGTTCAAGTGATTCTCCTATCTCAGCCTCCCAAAATAGCTGGGATTACAGGCACACACCACCACGCCTGGCTAATTTTTGTATTTTTAATAGAGAAGGGGTTTCACCATGTTGGCCAGGCTGGTCTTGAATTCCTGACTTCAAATGATCCATCCGACCTGGCTTCCCAAAGTGTCAAGATTACAGGCGTGAGCCACCATGCCCGGCCTTTTTCTTTTTCTAATAGAGATGAGGTCTCACTGTGTTCCCTTGGCTGGTCTCGAACTCCTGAGCTCACGTGGTCCTCCCGCCTCGGTCTCCCAAAGTGCTAGGGTTATAGGCCTGAGCCGCCACATGTAGCCGAGCCTGCACATTTTAAGACATCCATTCCCAAGCCTGACATCCGCCCAGTCAGTCCTTCTGCCTAGACCGTGTCCGCAATCCCAACAGCAGCTGGCGTGTCTGGCACTCACCCGGGCGCCCCCCGAGGGCTGGTGGATCATGATGCGGGAGTTGGGAAGTGAGTGGCGCATGCCTGGGCTGCCGGCGGCCAGAAGCAGGGAGCCCATGCTGGCGGCCTGGCCCACGCACCATGTGCAGATTGGGTTGAGGATATACTGCATCGTATCGTAGATGGCCAGGCCTGCGGTCACCACACCACCTGCGGGCAGGGGGGCAAGTGAGGGGCTGGACCAGCTCCCCTGACCCTTTCCCTATTCCATCTCCTAACCCTGGGGAGGGTGGAAGAGACACAGCCTCCCTCCTTTTTTTTTTTTTTTTTTTCGAGAAAGAGTCTTGCTCTGTCCCTCATGCTGGAGCACAGTGGTGCAATCTCAGCTCACTGCAACCTCCGCCTCCTGGGTTCAAGCCATTCTCCTGCCTCAGCCTCCCCAGTAGTTAGGATTATAGGAGTGCACCATCATGACTGGGTAATTTTTGTATTTTTAGTAGAGACAGGGTTTCAGCATATTGGTCAGGCTGGTCTCAAACTCCTGACCTTGTGATCCACCAGCATTGGCCTCCCAAAGGACTGGGATTACAGGTGTGAGACACTGTACCTGGTCACGACCCCCTCCTTTTTTAAAGAATTAATCCTCCGTCTCACTATGTTGCCCAAGGCTGGTCTCAAATTCCAGGGCTCAAGCAATCCTCCCAAAGTGTTGGGATTACAGGCATGGGTCACCACAAGCAGCCAGAAGCAGCCTTTTTTTTTCACTTTTTGAGATGGAGTCTCACTCTTTCACCCAGACTGGAGTGCAGTGGCACAATCTTAGCTCACTGCAACCTCTGCCTGCTGGGTTCATGCAATTCTCCTGCCTCAGCCTCCCAAGTAGCTGGGACTACAGGCACGCGCCACCATGCCCAGCAAATTTTTGTATTTTTAGTAGCAACAGGGTTTCACCATGTTGACCAGGCTGCTCTTAAATTCCTGACCTCAGGTGATCTGCTTGCCTCGGCCTCCCAAAGTGCTGGGATTGCAGGCGTGAGCCACTGTACTATGCCTAGAAGCAGCTCTTTAAAGCAGGGTTCATAAACACAAATGCTTCCAGGGAGGTGACAAAAACAGGTGACAAGGACCAGGTATGCACAAAAGGGACAGCAATTGCTTCATAGTCGGCTGACTCTTGCCACATGTGCCAGTGGGCCCACGGGACCAGATCTACTAAATTTCCAAGAGAAACTAGAAACCAGGCCAGGCATGGTGGCTCATGCCTGTAATCCCAGCACTTTGGGAGGCCAAGAGTGGATCACTTGAGGTCACGAGTTCGAGACCTGTTTGACCAACATGGTAAAACCTCATCTCTACTAAATACAAAAAAATGAGACGGCCTTGGTGGCATATGCCTGTAATCCCAGCTCCTTGGGAGGCTGAAGCCGGAGAATCACTTGAACCCAGGAGGCAGAAGTTGCAGTGAGCCGAGATTGCGCCACTGCACTGTAGCCTGGGCGACAGAGCAAGACTCCATCTCAGAAAAAAAAAAGGCAAAATGCCTGCATCATAAGTGCTCAATCAAAATTGACTATTGTTTTTTGAGAGGGGGGGAAAATCTACCAATTATTATTATTATTTTTGAGACGGGCTCACTACAGCCTTGACCTCCTGGGCTCAAGTGATCCTTCTGCCTCAGCCTTCTGAGTAGCTGGGACTACAGGCACGAACCACCACCCCCGGCTAATTTTTGTATTTTTTTTATTCAGATGGGGTCTTGCTATGTTGCCCAGGCTAGTCTTGAACTCCTGAGCTCAAGCGATCTGCCTGCCTCAGCCTCCCAAAGTGTTGGGATTACGGGCATGAGCCACTGTGCCCGGCCTAAAATCTACCAATTTTAAGTGTCAGCTGGGTCAAGTTGGCATAACAGGACGTGCAAGATCAAAGAGGCCACATCCTGACTCGTGAACCCAGGCTTAAAAGCCAGCCACAGGCACCTCTGGGAAGTTTCAAGCCACTTCTGGAACTCTGACACTCTGCACCCTTTCCCAAAGAGAGAATATCCCTGACCCAGGATTCTGGGCTGGAATCACCTGTGCGCCCTGATGAGTGTCCCTGGACCCTAGGAAAGGCCCTGCTCACCAGGGCTGTTGATGTACATGTGGATGGGCTTCTTGTTGCTCTCGGATTGCAGGAAGAGGAGCTGTGCAATAACCAGGCTGGCAACGCTGTCATCTATCTGCAGGTGGAGAGGGTGGGGGGTGGGAGTTGACACCAGACTTAGGGTGGGGAGAGAGAATTTTAAGGGAGCCTGGAGATGGGTCAGGGAACCAGGAAGCGGGGCCAGAGCCCAAGTAAAGGGTCCGGGAAGAATTTAGGACCCAGAAGGGGATGGGGAGAGAGTAGTGGCTAGAACCCAGGGTGTCTGGAGCACAGGAAAGGGGCAGTCAGGGAGCTCAGGACACAGGAAAGGAAGGGGTCGGAATGACTGGGGAGAGTCGAGCCTAGGAATGAAGGCAGAGGTGCCACCAGGTGTCAGGAAGGCAGTCGGAGACAATAGGTGAAGAGCCGAGGGGAAGGGATGAGGAGCGGGTGAGGGGGCGGGAGCCAGGAGGGGAGTCAGAGAGGGAGGGGAGGGGGCTGGAAGAAGAGTGGAGCCTGCGGGAAGTCAAGGCTTCGGGAAGGAGGGGCGCAGGAGGTCTGGGCAGGCGCTGGGGAGGGTCCCGGCCGGGGCGCTCACCGGGCCCATGACGCACACGATGCGCTCCCGCAGCAGCCGCGAGTAGATGTCATAGGCGCGCTCCCCGCGACCCTGGGGATACAAAGATGGAGGTGGGGGGTCCCAGCCGATCTCCACCCGGCCCGGCACCCCCGGGCCGTGTCCCCGCCCGGCCGCCGTACCGTCTGCTCCACCACGATGGGAATGAGCGGGAGAGCTCGGGCCGCCGTCACGTGCAGGCTCCGCTGCAGGGCCAGGCCGCTCTGGGGTGTCAGCTGCGCTGGAAAGCGAGAGGCGAGGCGAAGCCCCAGCGCGGGGCACCTGCCTGCCGCCACCCGGGCCCCCCCCACCAGTATTCCGGGCCACATCCCTCCGCGCGTCCCGGTTGGCTTCCGTCCGATAGCGGAACTACAACTCCCGGCGTGCTTTGCGCCCGGGTAGCGCGCTCGCTAGGCCGCCCACTTCCGGGAGGCTGGGCGGGCGCCGTTAAGGGTGGAGCGGGGCTAGGGGCGGGGCCTGAAAGGGCGGGGCCAGTGAAGGAAATGAGTGGGCGGGGCTGGAGAAGTTTTAGAGCCTCCAGTTCGAGTCCCCTTACCGACCAATTGTCTTCGTTTTCTATTGTTTCTGCTTTATTTTATATTTTTTTTATTTTTTTGAGACAGAGTCTCACTCTGTAGCCCAGGCTGGAGTGCAGTGGCGCTATCCTAGCTCAATGCAGCCTCAAACTTCTGTGCTCAAGAGACCCTCCCTCCCACCTTGCTCTCTGGAGTAGCTGGGACTACGGTTGTACGCTACCACACCCGCAATATATATATATTTGCGGGTGTGGTAGCGTACAACTGTGGTGTAACGTACAGCCTGTTGTAGCCGAGTCCTACTGAAACCTCCTCATTCATTTTTTGGCCACCTGTGGAATAGAGCAAGGGAGCTTAAGCTGTGGGAGCCCAGAGAAGGGTGTTAGGGATTCTGCTTGGAGAGCAGACTGAAAAGCCTTCCCAGGAGAAGCCGTTATTGGAATTGGGCTTTGAAGAGTAAGAAGTTTGTTATCGGGGGAAAGGCATTTCCAGCAGAGGGGAAAGAATGGGCAAAAGGGTGGGAGTAGGAAGGTTCTCGGTCATGTTGGGTCTTCTCTTTTTTGTCACACCTTCACTTTTTCACCGAGTTCAATGTCACTACCTAAGAGCTGCCACTTAATCCCCAAAGTCTAGAATGGTGCCTGGCACAAGTAGGTGCTCATTAAATGCACACTGAACCAAGAGATGAAGAGGTGATAAAGGACTTAGGTAAAGGGCAGAGGGCTTTGGAGGCATCTGCAGGGTGGGGATAATGATAAACTACCTTCTAGATTTGCACAGAAGGTCCTCAGAAAGGGTCCAAAAATGTGTGAAATTTGAATTAGTTATTGATTCGTTAGATGGGGTCCATGGAAGTTTGAGAAGTCCTCAAGTCCTCTCACATGGGGGTCTATTTGAAGTTTTTCTTTTTTTTTTTCTTTTCCGGGGAAGTCTTTTGAATCACAGCAGATTCAGGCCAGGTGTGATGGCTCATGCCTGTAATCCCAGCACTTTGGGAGCCTGAGGGGTGGTGAATTACCTGAGGTCAGGAGTTTGAGACCAGCCTGACCAACATGGTGAAACTTTATCTCTATTAAAAATACAAAATTAACTGGGCGTGGTGGCACATGCCTATAATCCCAGCTAATTGGGAGGCTGAGGCAGGAGAATCACTTGAACCCAGGAGGCGGGGTTCAAAAAAAAAAAAAAGGAATCACAGCAGATTGAGAGAGACTCCTGAAGGGGATTTTGATGTATACATAGGAGTTTACCAAGAGATAAGTGGTAGACTTTTTTTTTTTGAGACGGAGTTTTGCCCTTGTTGCCCAGGCTGGAGTGCAGGGGCGCGATCTCGGCTCCCGGCAATCTCTGCCTCCCGGGTTCAAGTGATTCTCCTGCCTCAGCCTCCCGGGTAGCTGGGGATATAGGCATGCGCCACCACGCCTGGCTAATTTTTGTGTTTTTAGTAGAGACGGGGTTTCTCCATGTTGGTCAGGTTACTCTCAAACTCCCAACCTCAGATGATCCACCCAAAATGCTGGGATTCCAGGCGTGAGCCACCACGTCTGGCGCAGTAGACTCTGTTTTGAGTCAGGGTCTTGCTGTGTCACCCAGACAGGGATACAGTCATGCGAACATAGCACCCTGCGGCCTTGAATCTCTGGGCGCAAGCCATCCTCCCACTTCAGCCTCTCTAGTAGCTGGGACAGGTGCATGCCACCACACCTGGCTAATTTTAAAATTATTTATAGAGACAGGGTCTTCCTATGTTGCTCAGGCTGGTCTTGAACTCTTGGACTTAAGCAATCCTCCTGCCTCAGGCTCCCAAACTGCTGGGATTACAGGTGTGAACCATCATGCTTGGCTGTGCTGGACGCTTTTTTTTTTTTTTTCTTTTTGTGTGTGCTGGACTCTTAAACTTGATGCTGGGTGCCCTAGATAAGAAGAGTTTTGTGTCCTCTGTAACCTCAAGGGGACTCTAGTCTGATGGGGAGATAGAAGGGGACACAGACACTCCCGGTCTTGTAAAATCAGGAGTAAGACAGAGGGAAGGAGATGAAGGTGGTAGAGTTAGGAGAGTGCCTTGAAGGTACGTGAAGCGGAACGCCCACATGGCGGCCAGCAGTGGCAGGCAGGACCTCGCAGTGGGGAACCGGCCTTTGGGCTCAGAGGGTGTTGGCCAGGAGTCTTGAATCTTACCTTCAGTTACAGCTGGGATTGAGGAGGTTGGAGGGCAGCCGCTGTCCCAGTTTCTGCTGTGAGTCAGGTGGGTGGTCCTGCCCAGCCGGTTCCCCCAGGGCCCCAGCTCCTGCCCCCGCCCTGGGGAGAAGGGCCAGGACAGCAGCCGCCACCATCTCCGCAGCCACTCCTCCACTCCTCCGGACGCTGGCCCGCGGCCTGCCCTCCCAGCCTCTTAGATGCCCTCCCTGTCTCCCTTTGTTTAATCAGCTTCACTTCTGATCGCATTGCAACTGCTTTTCTCCTTCTTCATTGTTAATAGCTCCCTAACAGGTGCTCCAGCTTCACCCATGTCACTATGACCCACTGTCTCTTCTTCACTCTGAGATCCCTGAGAAAGCTTTTTTTTTTTTTGAGACAGGGTCTCGCTCTGTAGTCCAGGCTGGAGTGCAGCGAAGCAATCTCGGTTCACTGCAGCCTCCGCCTCTCGTGTTCAAGCGATTCTCCTGCCTCGGCCTCCCGAGTAGCTGGGATTACAGGCACCTGCCACCCGCCCAGCTAAGTTTTATATTTTTAGTAAAGACGGGGTTTCACCATGTTGGACAGGAGGGTCTCAAATTCCTGACGTCAGCTAATTAATCCACCTGCCTGGGTCTCCAAAGTGCTGGGATTACAGGTGTGAGCCACCACACCTGGCCGAGAAAGCTAAATTGAACCACGGGTCTCCATCCCCCATGCCGACCTCTGCCCTGATCTCCTTCCCTGTCCTGGTCTGCTTTTCAAACCCCAGACACCAAACTGAATCCAGCCACAAAGCCTTTGCTTTACTCTGCTTGGAATCCAGCTTCTTTCCAACATGTAAATCTCAACTCAAGGCAAGGCGGGCGTGGTGGCTCAGGCCTGTAATCACAGCACTATGGGAGGCCGAGGCGGGCAGATCACCTGAGGTCAGGAGTTCAAGACCAGCCCGACCAACATAGTGAAACCCTGTCTCTACTAAACATACAAAACTTAGCCTGGCATGGTGGCCCACACCTGTAGTCCCCGCTACTTGGAAGACTGAGGCAGGAGAATCGCTTGAACCTGGGTGGCGGAGGTTGCAGTCAGCCAAGATCACGACATCACACCCCAGCCTGGGCAACCAGAGTGAAACTCTGTCTCAAAAAAAAAAATTTTTTTTTAATTGTAGAGACGAGGTCTCGATATGTTGCTCAGGCTGGTCTCAAATTCCTGAGCTCAAGTGAACCTCCTGCCTTGGCCTCCCAAAGTTCTGGGATTACAGGCGTGAGCCACTGGACCCGGCCCGTTAAACCTTTTTGATTAGGGCTCCCAAGGAGAAGCATATCTAATCTAGTGTCTGAGTACACGAAAATACAAAAGTCTTATGAAATGATACTTAGTATTCGAGCAATGTCCTTTGATATTTTCTATTCTATTTTATCCTATTCTATTGCATTTCACTTAAAGTAGGGTTTTTCAACCTTGGCGCAATTGAAAATCTGAGTTGGAGAATTCTCTGGGAGGACAAAGGGCCACCTAGGCCGCCGTAGGGTGCTGAGCTGTATCCCTGGCCTCCGCCACTGGGTAACAGAAGCACCTCCACCCCTACCCCCATCAACTTAAAAAATGCCCCCCAACAATAAAAAGTGTCTTAGACATTGCCAAGTATCCCCCAGGGGGCGGAGTCGCTCCCAGTCGAGAATCACCATTTATTTATTTATTATATTTATTTATTTATTTATTTATTTATTTATTTTGAGATGGAGTTTCACTCTTATTACCCAGGCTGGAGTGCAATGGCACGATCTCGGCTCACCACAACCTCCGCCTCCTGGGTTCAAGCAATTCTCCTGCCTCAACCTACCCAGTAGCTGGGACTACAGGCACGTACCACCACGCCCGGCTAATTTTTGTATTTTCAGTAGAGACAGGGTTTCTCTGTGTGGCCAGCCTGGTCTCAAACTCCTGACCTCAGGCGATCCACCCATCTCATCCTCCCCAAGTGCTGGGATTGTAGGTGTTAGCTATCGCACCTGGCCTGAGAACCGTGATTTATGTATTTTATTTTATTTTTATTTTTGAGACAGAGTTTTGCTCTTGTTGTCCAGGCTGGAGTGCAATGGTGGGATCTCAGCTCACTGCAATCTCCGCTTTCCAGGTTCAAGTGATTCCCCTGCCTTAGCCTCCCAAGTAGCTGAGAATACAGGCATGTGCCACCATACCCGGCTAATTCTGTATTTTTAGTAGAGATGGGGTTTCATCATATTGGTCAGGCTGGTCTCGAACTCCTGCCCTTAGGTGATCCACTTGCCTCTCCCTCCCAAAGTGCTGGGATTACAGGCGTGAGCCACTGTGCCCAGCCAAGAACCACGATTTAAATTAAAGTGGATAGTGATCTGAAATAGAAGAAGAATAAGAAAAAGCAACTTTATCTTTACTTATTTTTTTTTGTAGAGGTAGGGTCTCACTATGTTGTCCAGGCTGGTCTCAAATTCCTGGACTCAAGCGATCTTCTTACCTCAGCCTCCCAAAGTGCTGGGATATCAGGCGTGAGCCACGGCGCCCAACCTTTCCTTTTCCTTTTTTGTCCTTCTCTTCTTTTTCTTCTTTTCTTTTCTTTTTCTTTCCTTTTTTTTTTTTTTTTTTTTTTTTTTTTTTTTTTTTTTTTTTTTTTTTTTTTTTTTTTTTTTTTTTTTTTTTTTTTTTTTTTTTTTTTTTTTTTTTTTTTTTTTTTTTTTTTTTTTTTTTTTTTTT
>PVKP010020190.1:0-24224 GCA_004027715.1 Plecturocebus donacophilus | reverse complement strand
CTGGATTCAAGCAATTCTCCCACTTTAGCTTGCCAAGTAGCTGAGACTACAGGTGCAAGCCGTCATGCTCAGCTGATTTTTGCTCTTGTAGAGACAGAGTTTCTCTTACGTTTTCCAAGCTGGCCTTGAACTCTTGTCCTCAGGTGATGTTCACACCTTGGCCTCTCAGTACTGGAATTATAGGCGTGAGCCACCGCACCCGGACTCCATAAACGTTTAGTGTGTTGTTTTCCTTCTTCCAGACCTTGCTGGGTAGGTTCTGAATGAATGAGTATTTTGGCTCTTGGCTGCAAATCGACCTGCTCTACTTGTTTTTGGGTATCACTCATTGATCAGAGAGAAGCTGTCATCACTGTTACCTTCCCTGGAATGAATGCAAATAGGCTTATTGAAATGATGAAAATTGAAAATTAGGTAAAGAAAAGGAAACTCGCAGTGCTGAAGAGGCTGTGGGTCAATGGATGCCCCAATAGATGGATCATGGACACTGCTACAGCTTCTCTGGGAACAAAGTTGACACCAAATTTCAAACTCACAGAACCCACTTTCAGTTATTCGTTTTTAGGAAATGATTAAAGTTGTGCGCCTGTGCACTAAGATTTGCCCCCAGAGTTGCTTATGGCAGAGTTGTTCATACACCTGTGTTTCAGTTAGTTAATGCTGCATAACAAACCACCCCTAAACTTAGGAGTCTAAACAACCACAGCTTATCATTTCTCTTAATTTGAGAATCTGGACTGGCTGCAGCTAGGATTTGCTGGGGCTGGAATATCCATAAGAAACATTCTCCAGTTACATGTCTGGAGCTCCCGCTGGATGTCTCTCTCTCCACATGGCTGCTTGGGCTCCCTCACAGTATGGTGGTCTTTACTCCCTATATGTTAACCGGCTTCAGAGAGAGTTAGCAAAATCTACTTGTCTTCTTAAATGCTTGGCTTGGAAGTCACATGGTAGCTCTTCTGCCCCATTGCATTGGTCCGAGCAAGTCACATGGCCAAACCCAAATTCAAGGGGACGAGGAGGTGAAATAGACTTCAGGGAGGAGTGGCAGTGGCATAATGGGATAGAGAGTGATGGCGGCTATCTCTGGAGATAGTCGGTCACATCCACATTAGCAAAGAATTGCAAATAAATGTCTTGTAAGAGGGGACTGGTCAAATGCCTTGAATTTTAAAATTATTTTATTATTTAATTTTTGGAGACAGCATCTCACTCTGTCACCCAGGCTGGCATGCAGTCGCCCAATCACGGCTCACTGCAGCCTTGACCTCCCAGGCTCAAGCAATCCTTCTTCCTCAGCCTCCTGAGTAGCTGGGACCATAGGTGCATGCCAATACCCCTATTTTTTTTTTTTTTGTAAGTACAGGATCTTGCTATGTTGTCCAGGCAGAACTCAAACTCCTGGGCTCAAATGATTCTCCCACCTCGGCCTCCCAAAATGCTGGAATTACAGGCATGACTCACCGATCCCAGCCAAATTTTAAACCAGATTATCAAGTGTCCATATTATGGAATATAACTCCTATTTACTGAGCGCCGTCACTGGTTTAATTATTTAGTTAGATATGACTGAGGGAGAGAAGTACAAATGACTCAGACAAGATAGACATGTCTTTCTCTCCCAGTCAGTCTGGAGATTGGCGTCCAGAGCTGGGAGGGTGATTCTGTCACGTGAGGTCTCCACTGGCCAGGAGCTACTCACATGGCCACACCTGGCTGCAGAGGAGCTGGGAAATGTGTGTATTCATTCCGCTGATACTGACTGAGCATTCACCATGTGCACAGCACTGGGGTACAGCTCCTGCTCTTTTTATTCCTATAAGACAAAGCGAACAAACGCAAAGAAAGACAGCAATCCCTGCTGTCATGGAGCGTTCCTTCTGTAGCACCCACATCCTCTTTTTTTCCTTCCTTCTTTCCTTCTCTCTTTCCTTTTATTTTTCTCCCTCCCTCCCTCCCTTCCTTCCCTCCTTCTTTCCTTCCTTCTTTTCTTTTCTCTTATTTATTTTTCTTTTGAGATGGAGTCTCACTCTGTCACCGAGGCTGGAGTGCAGGGGCACAATCTCGACTCACTGCAACCTCTGCCTCCTGGGTTCAAATGATTCTCCTGCCTCAGCCTCTTCAGTAGCTGGAACTACAAGTGCATGCCACCACACCCAGCCAATTTTTGTATTTTTAGTAGAGATGGGATTTCACCATGTAGGCCAGGATGGTCTTGATCTCTTGACCTCGTGATCCACTCACCTTGACCTCCCAAAGTGCTGGGATTAGAGGTGTGAGCCACCATGCCTGGCCTCCAGATCCCCTTTCATGGAGAAACTTGCTGCCCAGCCAGGGATGTATGGTGAGCAGAAACCTCCAGCTTCCACATTTAGGGTCACCTTCAGGTGCAGACAGCCACCTCCTCCAAAGTCCCATCTGTCCCAGGGCAGCCCACAGCCAGTGACTGGTGAGCCAGAGGAACAAAGGTCGGGGTATTCTGACTGCACCTGCGTTGCTCTGATGGGACGCACTGGCTCCAGAGTCCTTCCCTGAATAGCCAAGGCTTTGCCCGTGCTCAGTTCGGCGTCTCCCTTTCCCAGTCCTGTTTCCCTGCCTGCCTTTCCTTCCTTCTTTCCCTGCCTTCTTCCCTTCCTCCCTTCCTTCCTTCCCTCCCTTCTTCTGCTTCTCCCTCCATCTGTCCCTCCCTCCTTCACTCCTTCTTTCTCTCTCTCTTTTTTTTTTTTTTGAGATGAGTCTTGACCTGTTGCCATGCTGGAGTGCAGTGGCACGATCTCAGCTCACTACAATCTCCACTTCCCGGGTTCGAGCAATTCTCCCGCCTCAGCCTCCCAAGTACCTGGGACCACAGGTGCACACCACCATGCCCAATTTTTGTATTTTTAGTAGAGAAGAGGGGTCACCGTGTTGGCCAGGATGGTCTCGATCTTCTGACCTCATGATCTGCCCACCTTGGCCTCTCAAAGTGCTGGGATTACAGGTGTGAGTCACTGTGCCCGGCCTCTTTTATTTTGTAGAGATGGTAATCTCATTATGTTGCCCAGGCTGATCTCAAACTCTAGGCTCAAGCCATCCTCCACCTGCCTCTGCTTACCAAGGCACTGGAGCACAGGTGTGAGCCACCAAGCCCAGCCCTGCTTCCTTCCTTCCTTCCTTCCTTCCTTCCTTCCTTCCTTCCTTTTCTTTCTGAGATGAGTCTTGCTCTGTCACCCAGGCTGCAGTGCAGTGGTGGGATCTAGGCTCACTGCAACCTTTGCCTCCCGGGTTCAAGCAATTCTTCTGCCTCAGCCTCCCAAGTAGCCAGAACTACAGGCGCCCACCACCATGCCCGTTAATTTTGTATTTTTAGTAGAGACGGGGCTTCACCATATTGGCCAGGCTGGTCTGGAACTCCTGACCTCACGATCCACCCGCCTTGGCCTCCCAAAGTGCTGGGATTACAGGCGTGAGCTACCGCATACGGCCAGACCTGCTTCTTTCCTTGACAACTGTGAATTCCCGATAAACATCTCACACACCAAATTCTGTCTCAGGATCTGCTTCTGGAGAATCCCAACCATGACTCAGAGCTTTGTCATCTTTTTTTTTTTTTAAATGCCTGTGGAGAATTCCATGTCAATGATATCAAAACCCGTAATTTAGTTAACCAATTCCTGTAAATGTATGTTTTCTTTCTGATGAAAGATATTTTCCCTTTTATTAGATTGGTCCTTTAAGAGACCCTTGTGTCTTGGTGAGTCCCCAGGCTCAGTCTTTAATGTTTTTTTTTTTTTTTTTGAGATGGAGTCTCACTCTGTCACCCAGCTGGAATGCAGTGGTGTGATCTCGGCTCACTGCAACCTCCGCCTCCCGGGTTCCAGCAATTCTCCTGCCTCAGCCTCCTGAGTAGCTGGGATTGAAGGCGTGCACCACCATGCCCAGCTAATTTATATATTTTTAGTAGAGACGAGGTTTCTCCATGTTGACCAGGATGGTCTTGATCTTTCGACCTCTTGATCTGCCTGCCTCGGTCTTCCAGAATGCTGGGATTACAGGTGGAAGCCACAGCACCTGGCCTTTTTTCTTTTTCTTTTTTGTGGTTATGGGAGTCTCACTGTGTTGCCCAGGCTAGCCTCAAACTTCTGGCCTCAAGTGATCCTCTCACTCCCAAAGTTCTGGGATTGCAGGCAGGAGCCACCGTACCATGCCAGACTTCCTCCGTTCTGTCATAGCTTCAGCTCTTGCTCACCTGCAAACTGTTCTCCCCACAGTGGTCAGAGGGATCCTTTCAAAACTCAAGTGAGGCCCACGCAGTAGCTCAGGCCTGTAATTCCAGCACTTTGGGAGGCCAAGGCAGAAGGATTACTTGAGGGCTGGAGGTAGAGGTGTGGTCATTTTGAAGTTAACTCTAATGAAGTATAATGCTCATCTAATACAAGTATCCCTTTTAAGTATATGGCTTGCTTTTTTTGAGACTGGATCTCACTCTGTCACCCAGGCTAGAGTACAGTCGTGTGATCTCGGCTCACTGCAACCTCCGCTTCCCGGGCTCAAGGGATTCTCCTGCCTTGGCCTCCTGAGTAGCTGGGATTATAGGCATGTGCCACCACGCCCAGCTAATTTTTGTATTTTTAGTAGAGACATTATTTCACCATGTTGCTCAGGCCTTTCTCAAACTCCTGTGCTCAAGTGATCTTCCTGCCTTATCCTCCAAAGTGCTGAAATTATAGGTGTGAGCCACCAAGCCCAGCCCCAGTTTGATGAATTTTGACATATATACATATTCATGTAATCACTACCTCAATCGAGATATACAGACCGGCTAATTTTTGTATTTTTAGTAGGGATGGGGCTTTGCCATGTTGGTCAGGCTGGTCTCGAACTCCTGACATCAGGTAATTCACCCATCTTGGCCCCCCAAAGTGCTGGAATAACAGACCGAGCCACCACATCCGGCCGTCATTTTAACTCTATTACCTTTCTAAAGACTGTATTTCCACATGGTGGTTCATGCCTATACTCCCAGCACTTTGGGAGGCCATGGCCGGCAGATCACTTGAGCCAGGAGTTCAAGAACAGCTTGGGTTATGTGGTGAAACCCCGTCTCTAAAAAAAATGCAAAAAGATTAGCCGAGCGTGGAGGTACACACCTGTGGATGCCACTAAGGAGGCTGAGGTGGGAGGATGGCTTTAACCTGGGAGATTAAGGCTGCAGTGAGCTGAGATTGCACCACTATGCTCCAGCCTGGGTGACAAAGTGAGACTCTGTCTCAAAAAGAAAAAAAGAAAAAGAAAAAGAGCTGTTTTCAAACAAGGTCACATTCTGAGGGACCAGGGGTTCTGTACCTTAGCTTTTCTTAAAAAAAAAAAAAAATTATTATTATTTTTTAAAGACTGGGACTCTTGGTGTTGGCCAGGCTGGTCTCAAATGCCTGACTTCAAGCGATCCTCCCTCCTTGGCCTCCCAAAGTGCTGAGATTACAGATGTGAGTCACCGTGAGTCCTGCCTGCAACAAATCTTTTTTTTTTTTTTTTTGAGATGGAGTCTCACTCTGTCACCAGGCTGGAGTGCAGTGGTGCAATCTCAGCTCACTGCAACCTCTGCCTCCTGGGTTCAAGCGATCCTCCTGCCTCAGCCTCCTGAGTAGCTGGAATTACAGGCACGCACCGGTACACCCGGCTACTTTTTTGTATTTTTAGTAGAGACAAGGTTTCACCGTGTTAGCCAGGATGGTCTCGATCTCCTAATCTCATGATCCGCCCGCCTCGGCCTCCCACATTGCTGGGATTCAGGCGTGAGCCGCGGTGCCTGGCCAACATATCATTTTAGAGGATACAATCCAAGCCATAACAGCAAGATGCCTCTTTATCTTTCCTTTTCCTATTTTCCCTCCTCGGGCTCAGCCTTCAAAAAGGAAACAAAGAAGGGAGAGGGCAGAGAACCTTCTCTCTGCTGGACCAGAGTAAGTTCCAGTGTGACGTTAAAGAAAAAAACATATGAGTTCTCAGCTAGACGGACAGATTTTAAACCTTTGAATCTTAGAATCTGGCAGAAATCCTAGCAGCAATACATTTGGGGGCAAGCTGTTAGCACTTCCTTGAAGGTGACCGGGGGAAAAAGGGGCTGGGAGTGATGGCTGATCACCAGATATAGATGGTGTGTGGACAGCCACCTGCAAGCCAAGGAGAGAGGCCTCAGGAGTATCCCAGCATTTTGGGAGGCCAAGGTGGGAGGATCGCTTGAGCCCAGGAGGTCGAGTCTGCAGTGAGCTGTGATTGCAACACTGCACTCCAGCCTGGGTGACAAAGCAAGATCCAGAAAAAAAAAGAACGAAAGAAATGAGAGAGAAAGAAAAAAGAAAGAAAGAGAAAGAAAAAGGAAGGAAGGAGGAAAAAAGATAAGGAAAGGAGAGAGTGAAATAAAAGATTAATCTCAGAATACCCATTTGGGGCTATTGGATTTTGGTAGTGGAGGCAATAGAAATGACATAATGCCGGCCAGGTGTGGTGGCTCACGCCTGTAATCCCAGTACTTTGGGAGGCCAAGGCAGGCGGGTCACTTGAGGTCAGGAGTTCGAGACCAGTCTGACCAACATGGAGAAACCTCATCTCTACCAAAAATAAAAAAAGTAGCCAGGAGTGGTGGCACATGCCTGTAATCCCAGCTGCTCTGGAAGCTGAAGAGGAGAATTGCTTGAACCGGGGAGATGGAGGTTTCAATGAGCCGAGATTTTGCTATTGCACTACAGCCTGGGCAACAAGAGCGAAACTCCATCTCCAAACAAAAAAAAAAAAAAAAAAAAAAAGAAAGAAAGAAAGGAAAGAAAAAGAAGTGACATAATACCACTTAATGAAAACTTTTTTTGGAACTTTTTTTTAGAAGAAAGAATGAGACAGGCTCAGTTCAAGAGATACTTTCAGATTAGTATTTCCAGATTTAGTACATAAAACAGGCTCATTTAAATTTGAATTTCAGATACATGAAGAATAATTTTTAGGATAATCCGATTCTATGCAGTATTTGGAACATAGTTATGCTAAAAACTTATCCATCGTTGATCTGAAATTCTGATTTAACTGGGTGTCCTGTATTTTATCTGAAAACCCTTCTTCTAGTGAGTCATGGAATTAGCCCAAGTTGGAAGATAATGTGAAGGCCGGACGCAGTGGCTCACGCCTGGAATCCCAGCAGTTTGGGAGGCTGAGGTGGGAGGATCACTTGAGTCTGGGAGTTTGAGAACAGCCTGGGCAACATAGGGAGACCCCGTTTCCAGGAGTAATAATTACAAAATTAGCTGGGCCAGGCGTGGTAGCTCACCCCTGTAATCCCAGCATGTTGGGAGGCCGAAGCCGGTGGATCATCTGAGGTCAGGAGTTTGAGACCAGCCCTGGGCAACATGGTGAAACCCTGTCTTTACAAAAAATACAAAAATTAGCCAGGCGTGGTGGTGTGTGCCTGTAGTCCCATCTACTCAGGAGACTGAGGTGGTAGAATTGCTTGAACCTGGGAAGCGGAGTTTGCAGTGAGCCGAGGTCGCACCCCTGCACTCCAGCCTGGGCCACAGAGTGAGACTCCATCTCAAAAAAAAAAAAAAAAAAAAAAAAGAATCTAATGGGTGATGACCTGAGTCAGTGTCTCCCAGCCCCTCATCACTCCGAGATGGGACCGTCTAGTTGCAAGAAAACAAGCACAGAGCTCCCACTGATTCTACATGATGTGAGCTGTATAACTAGTTCCATATATATTGCAATGCGATCATAATAGAAATAAAGCGAACAATAAATGTAATGCATTTGAATCATCCTGAAATCATCCTCCACCTCCGTGATAAAATCGTCATCCACAAAACTGGGCATGGGTGAGGAAAAGATTGGGGATTGCTGCAGTATAGCATAAAAGTCGCCATAGACAACTTACAAATAGGTGTGGCTGTGTGCCAATAAAAATTTATTCACATAACTTCATTGACAAACAATAAATTACAGGTGCGGTGGCTCACACCTGTAATCCCATCACTTTGAGTGGCGGAGGCGGGCAGACCACCTGAGGTCAGGAGTTCGAGACCAGCCTGACCAAAATGGTGAAACGCTGTATCTACTAAAAATACAAAAATTAGGCGAGCATGGTGGCGGGCGCCTGTAGTCCCAGCTGAGGAGGAGGCTGAGGCTGAGGAAGAAGAATCCCTTGAATGCAGGAGGCGGAGGTTGCAGTGAGCCGAGATAGTGCCAGTGCACTCCAGCCTGGGCGACAGAGCGAGATTCTGTCTCAAAATACATAAATAAATAAACCAAACAATATACTGGTTGTAGTTGCAAATAAATAAACCAAACAATATACTGGTTGTAGTTGCCAAGGCCTGGCTTAAATTTTACAGTTAGTATTTGGTTCTATTTGCTCAATCACAGAGCTGTTACTATAGCCATACTTTCATCTAGTCATCACTCCGTCTTATCTTTTTGCTGCCCTTCAGAGTGCAAACATCACACACTTCTGATTTTTTTTTTTTTTTTTTTTTTTTTTTGAGACAGAGTCTCGCTCTGTCAACCAGGCTGGAGTGCAATGGTATGATCTCAGCTCACTGCAACCTCCGCCTCCCAGGTTCAAGCGATTCTCCTGCCTCAGTCTCCTCAGTAGCTGGGACGACAGGTGTGTGCCATTACGCCTGGCTAATTTTTGTATTTTTAGTAGAGATGAGGTTTCACCATGTTGGCCAGGATGGTCTCAATCTCTTGACTTTGTGATCCGCCCACCTCGGCCTCCCAAAGTGCTGGGATTACAGGCGTGAGCCACCATGCTTGGCCCATGGTGAAACCCCATCTCTACTAAAAATACAAAAATGAGCCAGGTGCGGTGGCTGGCGCCTGTAATCCCAGCTACTCAGGAGGCTGAGGCAGAGAATTGCTTGAACCTGGGAGGTGGAGGTCGCCGTGAGCCGAGATTGCACCACTGCACTCCAGCCTAAGCAACAGAGCAAGACTCCGTCTCAAAAAAGAAACAAATAAGAGGCTGGGTGCAGTAGCTCACACCTGCAATCCCAGCACTTTGGGAGACCGAGGCGGGTGGATCACCTGAGGCTGGGAGTTAGAGACCAGCCTGACCAACATGGAGAAACCCCATCTCTACTAAAAGTACAAAATTAGCCAAGCGTGGTGGCGCATGCCTCTCATCCCAGCTGCCCGGGAGGCTGAGGCAGGAGAATTGCTTGAACCCGGAGGCGGAGGTCGCCGTGAGCCGAGATTGCACCCCTGCACTCCAACCTAAGCAACAGAGCAAGACTCCGTCTCAAAAAAAAAAAAAAAAAAAAGAAAGTCAGAGAGAGACTGGAAGAGGCTGCACTGTGGCTGTGAAGGTGGGGGACAGGACCCCCAGTTGAGGGACATGGGTGGCCTCTAGACACTGGCCAGGGCAGGAAATGGGTTCTCTCCTGGAGCCTCCACCAGGAACACAGCTGTGATAACACCTGTAGCCTGTAAAACTCATTCCAGAGTCCTGACCTGTAGAAAGGTAAGATGATAAATGTGTGTTGTTCTAAGCTATTAAGGTTGTGGCGTTTGTTACAGAAACTACTGGGAGCTCTCACGCCTGTTTGTCATCCTCTCTCTGGCCCCTCCCCTCCCCCTAGCGGAGGCAGAGCTCTCCCTGGGCTCCCACCCAGCTGCCTGGGTGCTCTGTCCTCCTTAGTAATTGCCAAGATTGCCCAAGTGCTCCAGGCTGGGCTGGGCGTGGGTGCCAGTCACTACCTTGCTGCCTGCTATAACCCTTGCCAAGATTCGGGATCTCAGCAGCTCGGTTCTGCTCCGGCTAAAAGGGGCCTCAGAGACCGTCTGCTTCCCCCACACTCAGAGCAGAGACTGTTTCAAGATTCCTCCGTGGGGAAGGAGTCAGTGTTGCTGCTGGGGAGCTGGGTGGTGGAGGTGCTGTCTGTTCTCCTGGTCTACCTGGGGAGGGGATTTGGGGGCTAGGGCTGGAGCTAAATGGTGTGTTTGTGGAAGGGTGCTATACACAGTCAGGTCAAGCTTTAGTTCTATTTTTCTTCTTCTTTTTCTTTTGAGATGAAGTCTTGCTTTGTCGCCCAGGCTGGAGTACAATGGCCCAGTCTGGGCTCACTGCAACCTCTACCTCCCAGGTTCAAGCCATTCTCCTGCCTCAGCCTCCTAAGTAGCTGGGATTACAGGCACCTGCCACCACGCCCAGCTAATTTTTGTATTTTCAGTAGAGATGGGGTTTCATCATATTGGCCAGGCTGGTCTCAAACTGCTGACCTCATGATCCACCTGCCTCAGCCTCCCAAATGCCGGGATTACAGGCCTGAGCCACTGCCCCTGGCATTTTTTTTTTTTTTTTTTTTTGAAACAGAGCCTTGCTCTGTTGCCCAGGCTGGAGTGCAGTGGCACGATCTCGGCTCACTGCCTTCCACCTCCTGGGTTCAAGCAATTCTCTGCCTCAGCCTCCCAAGTAGCTGGGATTACAGGCGCCCACCACCAAACCCAGCTAATTCTTTGGTATTTTTAGTAGAGACAGGGTTTCACCATGTCAGCCAGGCTGGTCTTGAACTCCTGACCTGGTGATCCCCCGCCTCGTAATCCCAAAGTGCTGGGATTACAGGTGTGAGCCACCGCACCCGGCAAGACAGAGTCTTGCTCTATCTCCCAGGCTGGAGTATAGTGGTGCAATCTTGACTCACTGCAACCTGCACCTCCTGGGTTCAAGCGATTCTCATACCTCAGCCTCCCGAGTAGCTGGGACTACAGGCGGGCACCAACACGCCTGGCTGATTTTATTATTTTTATTTTTAGTAGAAACGGGGTCTCACCGTGTTGGCCATGCTTGTCTTGAACTCCTGACCTCAAGTGATCTGCCCGCCTTGGCCTCCCAAAATGCTGGGATTACAGGCATGAGCCACCATGTCCTGCCCTAAACCTCTCTTAAAAACCTAAATCAGTATTTTGTAAGACTGTGGTAAAAGTTACGTAACAAGAAACTGCCCATTTTAATCATCATCAAGTACACAGTTCAGTGGCATTAAGCTCATTCATGTGTCTGTGCAACCGTCACCAGAACTTTCTGATCTTCCCAAACTGAAACTCTGTCCCCAAGAAACACTCCCTATCCCTCTCCCCAGCCCCTGATACCCCCATTTTGCTTCCTGTCTCGGTGACTCTGAGGACTTTAGGGACCTCCTAGGAGTGGGATCATGCAGGATTTGTCCTTTTGTGTCTGGCTTATTTCACCGAGCTTGATGTCCTTAAAGTTCATTCATGTTGTCGCCTGTATTGGAACTTCCTTCCTTTTTTAGGGCTGAATAATATTCCATGGTACAGCCAAACCTCAACATTGTGTTTATCCATTCATGTATTAATTAAAAATCTAAATCAATCCCTTTAGAAAAAAGATTTTTAGGCTGGATGTGGTGGCTCACACCTGTAATCCCAGCACTTTGGGAGGCTGAGGTGGGCAGATCACAAGGTCAGGAGTTCGAGACCACCCTGGTCAACATGGTGAAACCCCCGTCTCTACTAAAAACACAAAAATTAGCTGGGCGTGGTGGTGGGCACCTGTAATGCCAGCTGCTCAGGAGGCTGAGGCAGGAGAATCGTTTGAACTCGGGAGGCGAAGGTTGCAGTGAGCTGAGATCATGCCACTGCACTCCAGCCTGGGCAACCAGTAAGACTCTGCCTAAAAAAAAAAAAAAAAAAAAAAAAAAGATTTTTAGCCCAGGCATGGTGGCTCACACATGTAATCCTAGCACTTTGGGAGGCAAAGGTGGAAGGATTGCTTGAGCCCAGGAATTTGAGACCAGCCTGGGAGACACAGTGGGAACTGATCTGCAAAAAATGGAAAAAGTTTGCCAGCCTGTAGTCCCAGCCACTTGGGAGGGTGAGGTGTGAGGGTCACTTGAGCCCAGGAGGTTGAGCCTGCGGTGGCCTGTGTTTACATCACTGTACTCCAGCCTGGCAATAGAGTGAGACCCTGTATATAAAAAAAATTATATGTAAATTAGAATAATTATAAACTTGCAGGAGCCTGCAATAACAGTATACACCAATCCCAGGTAACCTTCACCCAGTTTCTCCTAGTGGTATATCTTATATAACTATATGGTTTCACAATCAGAAAAACGACATAAATATGATCTGTAGACCATATTCAGATTTCAACAGCTTTTCACATGCATTCATATGTTAGGCAATTTTCTTTTCACTTTTTCAGAAAAATTAGGACAAATCTATGCAACAGTATCACATGTGTAGATTTGTGCAACCACCACCACAATTATAAAACTGAAGTAAATTTATTTTCGCCAGCGCATGGTAGCTCATGCCTGTAATCCCAGCAACTTGGGAGGCTAAGGTGAGACGATTGCTTGAGCCCAGGAGTTTGACACTGCTGTGAACTAGGATTGCACCACTGCACTCCAACCTAGGCAACTGAGCAAGACTCCATCTCTCTCTCTCTCTCTAGTTTATTTATTTATTGAGACAGTCTGGCTCTGTTGCCAGGCTGGAGTATAGTGGCGTGATCTTGGCTCACTGCAATCTCTGCCTCCTGGGTTCAAGTGATTCTCCAGCCTCAGCCTCCCAAGTAGCTGAGACTACAGGCACAAGCCACCACGCCCGGCAAATTTTTGTATTTTTAGTAGAGATGAGGTTTCACCATGTTGGCTAGGCTGGTCTCGATCTCTTGACCTTGTGATCTGCCCGCCTCAGCCTCACAAAGTGCTAGGATTACAGGCATGAGCCACCACATCTGGCCAAAATATATATATATATTATACATATGTATAAAATTTGTAAAATATATATATTAAATTTTATTTTATTTTTATTTTATTTATTTTTTTCTGAGATAGTTTCACTCTTTTTGGCTAGGCTGGAGTGCAATGGTGGAATTACAAGCTTGAGCCACTGCACTGGGCCAAGAAATTATTATCTCAAAAAGGAAACTTTGTAACCCTACTGTGCATGGAAAGTAGATATGGCCTACCATGAAGACAAGCTTATTAAAAAACAAATACAATGTAACCAAAGAATGTCACTAAATTAACTGAATGCTATTGGTTAAGGAAGGGCTTTTCTTTTCTTTTTTCTCAAAGTCATTAACTGTTAAGAGACATAGAACATATTAGCACCGACTGAGCCTCTCTCCTCCAAGTACTGGAAATTGAAAAAGTAGATGACTTTCGCACAGTTCAGTGATTTTTTTTTTTTTTTTTTTTGAGAGGGAGTCTCGCTCAGTCACCCAGGCTGGAGTGCAGTGGCACAATCTCGGCTCACTGCAACCTCTGCTTTCTGGGTTCAAGCGATTCTCCTGCCGCAGCTTCCCGAGTAGCTGGGACTACAGGCACGTGCCATCACGGTCAGCTAATTTTCTGTGTTTTTAGTAGAGACCAGGTTTCACCGTGTTGGCCAGGATGGTCTCGATTTTCTGACCTTGTGATCCGTCCACCTCAGCCTCCCAAAGTGCTGGGATTACAGGCATGAGCCACCGTGCCCGGCCCACAACTTATCTTTCTCTGAAAACATTGTGTCAGCTCACTAAATTTTCACAACAGGTGGAGAGGGTGGTACCATTATTATTTTCACCACCCTACAGGTAAGGAAACTGAGGCATTAGAGGTAACGTGGCTTGCCTGTCTCTACCACTTTCTAATTGGGTGACCTATGGTAAGTTCCTTAACCTCTCTGGGGTTTAGTTTTCTTGCTAGTAGTTACTAGCAGGAGATAAGATGGCATGAGCTCAGGAGTTCAAGGCTGCAGTGAACTATAATCGTGCCACTGCACTCCAGGCTGGGCAACAGAGCAAGACCCCTTCTCAAAAGAGTAAAAGAGGCCAGCCAAGCGCAGTGGCTCACACCTGTAATGCTAGCACTTTGGGAGGCCCAGATGACAGATCACCAGAGGTCAGGAGTTCGAGATTAGCCTTGCCAACATGGTGAAACCCTGTCCACTAAAAATACAAAAATTATTTGTATTTTTAGGCACCGTGGTGGTGGGTGCCTGTAGTCCCAGCTATTCAGGAGGCTGAGGCAGGAGAACTGCTTGAACCTGGGAGGCGGAGGTTGCAGTGAGCCGAGATCATGCCATTGCACTCCAGCCTGGATGGCAAGAAAGAAACTCTGTCTCAAATGAAAAAAAAAAGAAAAAGAAAAAAAAGGAATAACAATAGTTCTTGCTGCTCTTAGGGTTGTTAAAATACTGAACATCAAGCACTTAAAAATAATAATATTATATTATATGTAATATTAATTATTATATTAATATAATATGTTATACTAATATAACAATTATATTAAAATAAGGTACTAAAATATTTAAAATCATATATAAACTATTAATATAATTTTTCATTTTAATATTGTTATATAATAATAGGTAATTATATAATAATATTGTTATACACACTTTTGCTAACTACTTACTAAAGTCAGGCTCTTTTATTATAATAATTATTATTATTCCCACAAAGTTGACTTAAAGTTCAAGGTCAGCTTCAGTAAGAAAACCCGTTACGATTCATTGAGCATTACCATTCATTGAGAGCCTACTCTGACATAGGGGGCTAAGCCTTCGACAGGCTTTATCTCTGTGTGCCTTTGTTACGGTTGGCTCTGTAACTATCCTCTCCAAATCACAGGTGAGCAGAGGATCAGAGAGGTAAAGTCACTCGCCCAAGGTCACACAGCTTAGAGGAACTCAGGTCGGATGAGATGGCTCATCCCTATAATCCTGGCACTTTGGGAGGCTGAGGTGAGCGGATCACCTAAGATCAGGAGTTCCAGACCAGCCTGGTCAACATGGTGAAACTCCATATCTACTAAAAATACAAAAATTAGCTGGGCGTGGTGGCGGGCGCCTGTAATCCCAGCTACTCGGGAGGCGGAGGCAGAGAATTGCTTGAACCCGGGAGACAAGATTGCTTGGAGTGAGCCGAGATCATGCTGCTGCCCTCTAGCCTGGACGACAGAGCGAGACTCTGTCTCAAAAACAAACAAAACAAAACAAAACAAAAATTAGTCAGCTATGGTGGCAGTGTGTGCCTGTGGTCCCAGCTACGTGGGAGGCTGAGGCAGGAGCGTTGCTTGAACCCAGTAGTTTGAGGCTGTGGTGAGCTGTGGTCACGCCACTGCACTCCAGCCCGAGCAGCACAGCGAGACCCTGACTCTAACACATACCTAAGTACGTAGAAGATCAAGACAGTTCCCTCCACCACCGCCGCCCCCACCAATTCTTATGCCTAGTGAGTCTGGATGGGAGGCCTCTTCCCTGCCCACCTCTGCCCTGCCTGGACTATGCCAGCCCCACAGCTTATCCCCAGGGCTGCTGTCTCTGCACAGCCAGGCTGCCCTGGTGCAACTGAGGAGCGGCTCAGCAGGTTTTTCCTCTCGGCCTGCCTGTCCTCTCCCCCGCCTCGCCAGGGCCCAGCCCTCCCAAGCTTGCCTTCTCCTCTCTGCTGGGCTCAGCCAGCTGGTGGCGGGCACCGAGACAACATGCCTAGCATCTTTGCCTATCAGAGCTCCGAGTTGGACTGGTGTGAGACCAACTTCCAGTACTCAGAGCTGGTGGCTGAGTTCTACAACACGGTGAGCGCGAGGGTGGGTGGAGGAGTCTCTCCAGATGCCGGTTCGAATCCCGGTTCCTCCCCATTGATCCTTACTGGGGAGTCTTGCTGGAGAGGTTCGCCCGTCTGAACCCTAGTTTTCTCATCTACTAGGCAAAGAGTGTCAGCTTTCATTCCTGTACTTGTCTTTACTTGACACCAGGCTCTGTGGTAGGTTTTGGAGACACATTGGTGGTCAGGAAAAGAACCAGCTTCTGCTTTCCCTAAGCTAATGCTGATGTAATTGCAGGCATTTCCAACCTGGGGTGGAATTTCCAAGCTGTGGTTTGGGGAGGCAGAGGAGGCCCCTGAGCTAGAGGGGGTGGGCCAATCAGGAAAGGCTTCCTGGAAGAGGTGACTGTATCTGTCTTGTTCGCAGCTGTACCCTCTGACCAACTTGTCCCGGTTTGCCTGGGACTATCCTGGTTTCTGTATTTAAAAAGTTCTGGCTGGACATGGTGGTTCACATTTGTAATCTCAGCAATTTGGGAGGCCAATGCGGTGTGTCACTTGAGGTCAGGAGTTCAAGACCAGCCTGACCAAGGTGGTGAAACCCTGTCTGTACTAAAAATAAAAAATTAACTGGGCATGGTGGCAGACGTCTGTAATTCCAGCTACTCGGGAGGCTGAGGAGGGAGAACTGCTTGAACTTGGGAGGCGAAGGTTTCAGTGAGCTGAGATCGTGCCACTGCACTCCAGCCTGGGCAAGAAGAGAGAAACTCTGTCTCTAAACAAAACAAAACAAAGTTCACCTTTTGGCCAGGTGCGCTGGCTCACGTGTGTAATCCTAGCACTTTGAGAGGCCAAGGTGGGCGGATTGCCTGAGCTCAGGAGTTCGAGGTCACCCTGGGCAACATGGTGAAAGCCTGTCTCTACTATACAAAAAATTAGCTGTGTGGTGTCGGGCGTCTGTAGTCCAAGCTACTCAGGAGGCTGAGGCAGGAGAATCGTTTGAACACAGGACGTGGAGGTTGTAGTGAGCTCAGATCATGCCACTGCACTCCAGCCTGGGCGAAAGATCGAGACTGTCTCAAAAAGAAAAACAGAAGTCCCATCTCCTGGGAAACCCCTTGGTTGCAGGCATTCCAGGATGGTTTTCTTTTTCCCATTAAAACACCACATGGGGCCAGGTGTGGGTGCTCATGCCTGTCATCCCAGCACTTTGGGAGGCCGAGGCAGGTGGATCACGAGGTCAGGAGATTGAGACCAGCCTGGCCAACATGGTGAAACCGCGTCTCTACTAAAAATACAAAAATTAGCTGGGCGTGGTGGTGCACACCTGTAATCCCAGCTTCTCGGGAGGCTGGGGCAGGAAAATTGCTTGAACCCGGGAGGCGGAGGCTGCAGTGAGCTGAGATCACGACAATGCACTCCAGCCTGGGCACAGAGCAAGACTCCATCTCAAAAACAAAAAAAAAATCCACCACATGGGAAGTGCTAAAAAATCATGGATGTACCTAGCATGGATGTACACAGCTCATGCCTGTAACCCCAGCAATTTGGAAAGCAGAGGCAGGAGGATCGCTTGAGCCCAGGAGTTCCAGACCATTCGGGGCAACATAGCAAGACCCCTTCTCTACAAAAAGTTTTTGTTTTTGTTTGAAATGGAGTCTCACTCTGTCACCCAGGCTGGAGTGCAGTGGTGTGATCTTGGCTCACTGCAACCTCCACCTCCTGGGTTCAAGTGATTATCCTGCCTCAGCCTTCTGAGTAGCTGGGATTACAGGTGTGCACCACCATGCCTGGCTAATTTTTGTATTTTTAGTAGAGATGGGGTTTCACCATGTTGGTCAGGCTGGTCTCGAACTCCTGACCTTGTGATCTGCCTGCCTTGGCCTCCCAAAGTGCTGGGATTACAGGCATAAGCCACTGTGCCCTGCCTTACAAAAAGTTTTTTAAAAATTAGCTGGGCGATGGCCGGTTGTGGTGGCTCACGCCTGTAATCTGAGCACTTTGGAGGCCAAGGCAGGTGGATCACCTGAGGTCGGGAGTTCAAGACCAGCCTGATCAACATGGTGAAACCCCGTCTTAAAAAAAAAAATTAGCTGGGCGAGGTAGTGCGTTCTTGTAGTTCCAGCTACTTGGGAGGCTGGGGTGGGAGGATTGCTTGAGCCCAAGAAGTGGAGGCTGCAGTGAGCCAAGGTCGCACCACTGCACTCCAGCCTGGGCGACAGAGGGAGACCCTGTCTCAAAAAAAAAAAAAAGTGGATGCATAAATGATAATGGCATTTAATCGAAGCTTGAAAGCCAAAGGTTGGTGCAATTGGCCATGCCCGTACTGGGTGTTGGGAACACAGTGGTGCTTGCCTGGGGCCCTGGGGATGATGGCATCCAGGTGGACTGCTTAGTTATATGCCCTGCACATAGCCCCTGCTGGGTGAGCAAAACAGTGCTTGCTGTGTACTAGGTATCCTAAACATTTTACATGAAACATCTTTAATCTGCACACTGACTTTGGGAGTTAGATGCAATCTATATAATTTGACTTTGTCCCATTTTTCAGGTGATAAAACAGCTTTTCAAGCAGCTTGAAGGCGGTGCCCAGGGTCACCCTGGCCGTTAGATTCAGGATTTAAACTTGGGCGTGGAGACTTTTTTGGGGAGGAGGGTTGGAGGCTCAGTTCCAGGATGCTCGGGTTGCTCTGACCCTGTTACCTTTGACCCTGGGGCTTCCCATAGCTGGGAGATGGGATTAGGAGACTCTGGGATCCTCATGGTCTCACTGATTCTTGCTCTTCCTTGGCCAGAGATACGGTTTCTGTCCTCAGTAGTTCCACCTCTAAAATGGGAGGGAGCTGAATGATTGATCCTCAGAGGCTGAGATGATGGATCAGGGTTCTGGAGCCCTTCTCTCTGGAATCCCCGGCAGCTCCTGTGGTCCAGTGTTCTCTTTCCTTCCCACCCCCAGGTGAGAGCCCCCCAGAACACATTGAGAGGCTGTGTGTGGTGGCTCTCTCCTTTAATCCTAGCACTTTGGAAGGTCGAGACAGGAGGATCACTTGAGGCCAGGAGTTTAAGACCAGCCTGGGCAACATAGCAAAACCCAGTCTCTACACAAAATTTAAAAACTAGCTGTGGGGTGGGCACTGCTGTCTTATGCCTGTAATCCCAGCACTTTGGGAGACCGAAGCAGGTAGATCACTTGAGGTTAGGAGTTCGAGACCAGCCCGGCCAACATGGTGAAACCCCATCTCTACTAAAAATACAAAAATTAGCTGGGCGTGGTGGCGCACGTCTATAATCCCTGCTACTTGGGAGTCTGAGGCATGAGAATCACTTGAATCTGGGAGGTAGAGTTTGCAGTGAGCCGAGGTCATGCCACTGCACTCCAGCCTGGGTGACAGAGTGAGACTCCATCTCGAAAAATAAAATAAAAGTAAAAACTAGCTGGTAGGCTGAGGCAGAAGGATTGCTTGAGTCCAGGAGTTTGAAGCTGCGGTCATCTGTTACTGCACCACCAGACTCCATCCAGCCTGGGCAACAGAGAGAGATCCTGTCTCTAAGAAATAAAAGGCACCTAGACAGCTGATTCAGGTTTGAGCTGAGCCCGAGTACAGCCGTTTGTTCTTATCTCATGTAAAATTGTCCTCCACTAGATTCTCCTGTAGCTTGTCCCCAAATAAAATAAATTGAGCCACCTGTAGCTACCTGGTAAGGCTGCAGGTCTCACCCTCCTCTGATCACAACATCTGTTAGGAAAGAGATTTTACATCATGATCACCCTGTACCTGCCTTTCCAGATGTGTATCATACAGAAACAAAAGTTGCACAAAACAAGTTACCTTTCCCTGCTGCAAACACACTTGGAAACTTTCTATTCTATTCTATCAAAAAAATCTCTCAACAGGTCAGGGGGAACAGAGGAATAGAATGAGAGTTATGTGAGAAAGGGCTTCCCCAGGACTTTCTCCTCCAAAACACTTCTGCGTATCCCAAAGCTAATAAATCTCAAGCTAATAAATCAGGCTGGGTGTGGAGGGTCACGCCTGTAATCCAAGCACTTTGGAGGCCAAGGCGGGCAGATCACCTGAGGTCGGGAGTTCAAGACCAGCCTGACCAACATGATGAAACCCCATCTTTAAAAAAAAAAAAAAAAAAAAAAAGGCCGGGCGTGGTGGCTCACACCTGTAATCCCAGCACTTTGGGAGGCCAAAGTGGGCGGATCACTTGAGGTCAGGAGTTCTCGACCAGCCTGGCCAACAAGGTGAAACCCCATCTTTAAAAATAAATAAATAAATAAAAGTAATAAATCATACACTTCAAAAGGGTGGGGTGGGTGGCTAATTTTTTCTTTTGTTTTTGTTTTGTTTTGTTTTGTTTGAGATGGAGTCTCACTCTATTGTACAGGCTGGAGTGCAGTGGCACGATCTCACTGCAACTTCCGCCTCCCGGGTTCAAGTGATTCTCCCGCCTCAGCCTCCTGAGTAGCTGGGATAACAGGCACGCACTACCACAGCCAGCTAATTTTTGTATATTTAGTAGAGACAGGGTTTCACCATGTTGGCCAGGCTGGTCTCGAATTCATGACCTTGTGATCCACCTGCCTAAGCCTCCCAAAGTGCTGGGATTACAGGCATGAGCTACCGTGTCTGGCCCTTGTTTTTGTGTTTTTTTTTTTAGAGACACAGTCTTACTCTGTTGCCCAGCCTGGAGTGCAGTCGTGCCATCATAGCTCACTGCAGTCTTGACCTCCTGGGCTTAAGTGGTCCTTCTGCCTCAGCCTTCAAAGTAGCTGGGACCACAGGTGCATACCATCAAAGTTAATTTTTTAATTTTTTATACAGATGGATGCTGTGTACGGTGGCTCACACCTGTAATCCCAGCACTTTAGGAGGCCGAGGTGGGTTGATCACTTGAGCTTAGGAGTTCAAGACCAGCCTGGGCAACATGGTGAAATCCCATCTCTATCAAAATTACAAAAAAAAAAAATTAGCCAGGCATGGTGGCACGCACCTGTAGTCCCAGCTACTCAGGAGGCTGAGCGAGGAGAATTGTTTGAACCCAGAAGGTGGAGGTTGCCGTGAGTGGAGATGGTGCCACTGCACTCCAGGCTGTGCAACACAGTGAGATCCTGTCTTAAAAAAATTGTTTTGTATAGAGATGGGGTCTTGCTGTTCTGCCCAGGCTGGGCTCAAGTAATCCTTGTCCCTTCACTTCCCAAAGTGATAGAATTACAGACATGAGCCATTGAACGCAGTGCCAACCTTTTCTGTACAGGGCTAGCTAGTAAATAGTTTTGGCTTTATGAGCCATCCAGACTCTGTCTCAACTATATGACTATGCCACTGTAGCTGGAAAGCAGCTACAGATAATAGAGTAATAAAGGAGTGTGGCTGTATGCCAATCAATTTGAGAAGCAGTCTTGCTTTGTCACCAGGCTGGAGTGCAGTGGCTCGATCTCGGCTCACTGCAGTCTCCACCTCCCGGGTTCAAGCGATTCTCCTGCCTCAGCCTCCCGAGTAGCTGGGACTACAGGTGAGCACCACCACGCCCAGCTAAGTTTTGTATTTTTAGTGGAGACGGGGTTTCACCATGTTGGCCAGGATGGTCTCAATCTTTTGACCTTGTGATCCACCCGCCTCGGCCTCTCAAAGTGCTGGGATCACAAGCAGAGCCACCATGCCCAGATAACCAATAAAATTTTTTTGACACTGAAATGTACCTTTTATGTAACTTTCACAGGTCACAAAATAATATCCTTTTAATTTTTCTTTTTCTTTTTTTTTTTTTTTTTGAGACAGAGTCTCGTTCTGTCACCAGGAGCCAGGCTGGAGTGCAGTGTCGTGATCTCAGCTCACTGCAACCTCCGCCTCCTGGGTTCAAGCAATTCTCCTGCCTCAGCCCCCCGAGGAACTGGGACTACAGGCGCACCACCACGCCCAGCTAATTTTTGTATATTTAGTAGAGACAGGGTTTCACCATGTTGGCCAGGCTGGTCTCCATCTCTTGACCTTGTGATCCGCCCTCCTCGGCCTCCCAAAGTGCTGGGATTACAGGCGTGAGCCACCATGCCTGACCTTAATTTTTCAATCATTTGAAAATGTGAACATGATTCTTAGCTTGTGGGACCCATGATAGAAGACAGTGGGATGAACTTCACTCACAGGTAAAAAGGGTTTATTTCTTGTGTTCTTTTTTTTTTTTGAGACAAAGTCTCACTCTGTCACCCAGGCTGGAGTGCAGTGGCACAATCTCGGCTCTCTGCAACCTCCGTCTCACGGGTTCAAGCGATTCTCCTGCCTCAGCCTCTCAAGTAGCTGAGATTACAGGCGTCTGCCACATGCCCAGCTAATCTGTTGTATTTCTAGTAGAGATGGGATTTCACCATGCTGGCCAGGCTGGTCTTGGACTCCTGACCTCAGGTGATCCACCTGCCTTGGCCCCCTAAAGTGCTCTGATTACAGGCGAGAGCCACCGAATCCAGCCAGGATTTTTTTTTTTTTTTTTTAATCAGAGATAATTTCCATAGACCACAAAGTTTATATATAAAGTCATCCCTGAGTAATTTGTAATTGTAATAAATGAAGTGGAAACTATAATATTCTCACCCATGTGTGTAGGGCTGGATATATGCTGGTGAATTAGCATGATCAAAAGTGAAATATAGTCTGGGCGTGGTGGTTCATGCCTGTCATCCCAGCACTTTGGGAGGCTGAGGCAGGCGGATCACCTGAGTTCAGGAGTTCGAGACCAGCCTAACTAACATAGTGAAACTCTGTCTCTACTAAAAATATATAAATTAGCTGGGCGTAGTGGCAGGCGCCTGTGATCCCATCTACTTGCGAGACTGAGACAGGAGAATCACTTGGACCCGGGAGGCGGAGGTTGTAGTGAGCTGAGATCGTGCCATTGCACTCCAGCCTGGGTGAAAGAAGGAGACTCCGTCTAAAAAAAAAAGTAAATAAAAAGTGAAATATATGCTGGCAAAATAGTTAAAGAGGCTGTTGATCTGGGACTGTAAATGAAAGAAAATACATGGCAGAAAAAATTATAAAACTTATTCTCATTGATTTCATCATTATCTACTTATGAGTCACGACTCTCAGTTGGAAAAAACTTCTCTGAAAAAGAGTTTTTCTTGTCACCCAGGCTGGAATACAGTGGCTCAATCTCGGCTCACTGCAGCCTCCACCTACCAGGTTCAAGGGATTGTCCTGCCTTAGCCTCCCGAGAAGCTGAGATTACAGGCATGCACCATCACGCCTGGGTATTTTTTCTATTTTTGGCAGAGACGGGGTTTCATCATGTTGCCCAGGTTGCTCTCAAATTGCTGACCTCAGGTGATCTGCCTGCCTCAGCCTCCCAAAGTGCTAGGATTGTAGGCGTGAGCCACCACACCCAGCCTGCGTTCTTGCTGCTCGGTTTGTAAGGATGCAGAACCCAGCCACTCATGGTCAGGGTTACAGAAGCAGAAAACACCCAAAGACTCAGCATGTAGGTGTTGGGTTTTGAAAGATGAATAGGAGTTTGCCAAGTCGGGTAGGAGTTTGCGGAAGGAGAGCAGGATAGGGGAAAAGATGCGCTCAGTTCTGGAAGTCAAAGAGGAGCTGGTTAGATTGAGAAAGCAGAAAGTATGTTCCTGTGGCTAAAACGTGGGGAAAGATGAAGACAGTCATGGTTTGCATGCTTGGTTAGAATGTCGGAAATGTATCCTGTGTTCATTGACAGACTCATTCGTTTATTCAACCAAAATGCTATAAACCAACTTTTGCTGGATGATCCTGGGATTCCAGAGAGGCTCAGTGCCCCCAGGTTGTAAGAGATTTAGAATGAGAAACAGATTTCTTCAGCCCCGTGGTTAGCTTGAGGCAGAGAGAGGAAGGAGGTACCAGAAGTGGGGTGCCAGAGGGATGGGGCATAAGGCTTCTGCTTGCTGAAAGGGGAAAGAACGTCAACAGTACTCTGGGGGCCAGGCGTGGTGGCTTGCACCTGTAATCCCAGCACTTTGGGAGGCCGGGGCAGGAGGATCACTTGAGCTCAGGAGTTTCAGACCAGCTCGGGCAATATAGTGAGACCCTGTCTCTACAAAAAGCTAAAAAAAAAAAAAAAATAGCTGAGCGTGGTGGTGCACACTTGTGGTCCCAGCTACTCCAGAGGCTGAGGCAGAAGGATTGCTTGAGCCCAGGAGTTCAAGGCTGCACTGAGCTGTGATCGCACCGCTGCACTCCAGCCTGAGTGGCAGAACCAGACCCTGCCTGAAAACAAAACAAACCAAACTCAATAACAACAGCAACAAAACAAGCAATACCATGGAAACCAAGTCTTAAGAGAATGAGTAGATGTCCTCTAAGGCTCTGGATTTTCTTTGTTCGTTTTAATGACAGGGTGTTGCTCTGTTGCTGAGGCTGGCGTACCGTGGTGTGATTACAGCCCACTGCAGCCTTGAAGCCCCTGGTGTGATTACAGCCCACTGCAGCCTTGAAGCCCCTGGTGTGATTACAGCCCACTGCAGCCTTGAAGCCCCTGGTGTGATTACAGCTCACTGCAGCCTTGAAGCCCCTGGTGTGATTACAGCCCACTGCAGCCTTGAAGCCCCTGGTGTGATTACAGCTCACTGCAGCCTTGAAGCCCCTGGTGTGATTACAGCTCACTGCAGCCTTGAAGCCCCTGGTGTGATTACAGCTCACTGCAGCCTTGAAGCCCCTGG